>JAQFYM010000408.1:0-70902 GCA_034694785.1 Agrenia bidenticulata
GGATGACAGGGGATTATCATGATGGACAGTGTTAGATATACATAGGAGAGGAGTCAAGGCTGTTAATCCCACAAGCCCTGAGGAGATGGCCTCATCAATGAAATCATTTCAAATGATGGATAGAAGAATAGGAATTGATTTTATTTGAACTCATTATTAATGTCTGGAAGACAATCTTTGTGGAATCTATTGTGAGAGCTTTTATGATTAAGCTTCTCAAGTGTGTACTTGAACGATATTGTGAGTTCGTTGGATAAGTAAGGCCATTATCACTCACTTAACCTCCGTAAGGTATCACAAGCCATTTATAAATAGAATGTTCCTCACTATCTTTAGCTGATGTGGTTATTTAATCTCCTTCATCCAGACAGATTCCCTCTCATCATGTGCATGCCCTAGAATCACTTCACTCATATCTCACCTCCTCTAGTATTCTCTACCACAACAATCCCAAGGTTCACTAATTCTTAAAACAAAATTACCAAAGGTTGCAGTTAATCATTGAAAATTTAAATGGGTGGTCATACTTGTGTTGATATTTATAAATGTGCCAACGAGAAGATGTGAATCGGTCCATAATCTGGCGATCAATCGTACCAAAAAAAGTACTCCCTGAAAAAAATCAGTTACGATGGTCTAAAAGGATGGATAAATGAGTATGAGATATTTGTTTAAAACAACAACTTGTGGCATTTATTTATGTATTAGTTAAGTTACACAAGTCCCCTTATTTTTTTCCAACAAAGTGTGTTTTTGATGCCGCATGCGAGAACACTTACTTTCATTATCAACAATGATTATAATTATTTTTCATAATATTTAGCCTACACTTAACTATTCATACCATCTGCATCACTACTCTTATTAGTTTCTTAATAATTTGTAGATTACGGATGTAAATCACAGGTACACAACCGAATGTATGGAATTCCCCATAAATCCTTCGTTCCATAATATAATTTTTCTATATTATATATAAATCTTTCTTTTTATACCTTAAGATTTAGGTTGTTGTGGAGGAGTAGAAGTAGCAGCACTAAAGATATAACTACAAAAAGACTTTTAACATCCATCTCAAATAGTAATTGTCGGATTCATGCATATCGTGGAGTAGTAGATCAATGAATGAGTCAAGTTGAGGTTATTAGTCAGAGCACGAGTTTTAAGTATTTTTCTCAAACAAATGGCCACCACCAAGCAGAGAAAAATAGAACAGAGTTTAACGGAGTCTACGGAACACAATAAGCTGTTTGTGCAGATCATACAAACTACTCATCTCACCAAACATAAGCAATTGTAATATAATTGTGTTCCACAAATTAGGAAACTTTTTAAATGTGAATACTTGGATTGAACTATAGAGCTAGCTATTTTGGTTGAAATCATTAATTGGACCACTTGGAGTTTGGCAGTGGGGAAACATAAATGTAGAGAAAGGTTTAATAATATTTGATTTACGATTTCATACAAAAGTTAACGACTCGATGACTGAAGGGAGAAGATTGGGCCATTTGTTTGAAAACTTGAGAGAGAAACACATAAAAGGAAATAGTTTTGAAAGCACATTCCCGTTTATGTTCAATATTATGGTAATTTGTACGCTTGTCTATGATTATATAAACGCAGAGAGATTAAGATAAGTTAGTAGATATGGTAAACAGTTATATATATGAAAGATATATATAATGTTACCATTCATGCAAGACTGCCAAATCTATCTTCGAAATACGGCACATGCCTCCTCTGTACCATTGTCCTAGAATCATAATAATTGCACAAAAATTGTTCCAAACCAAGTTCACATTATCATTATCACCTATAAAATATCCCGAATACCCAATACAATTATCAAACTGTAAAAAAACGGACGACAGTTCCAAATGTGTTACATACATCCGGAGACTCCTAGTACACAATAAGTAGGCCTGCTTAACTCACTTCAGTTCTCAAAACTTAAAAAAAATACGAATAGTACAGAACAGTTCCTCCAAATAACTAACAAGTAATGTCAAGAGTTTAGGAAAAATTTATACACACAGTCATGCACTTAGATTTATACTCAATTTCTACTCCGATGTGAAAAGAAGGCCGATTTTTGAAACTCAATATAAAATAGATTAAAGTAACAAGTGGTGAAGTTAAAGAGAACAGACAATCCCTTTTAGTGAGAAAACAAGAGATCTTTGGTATACACATCTCGATCAAAGCATCAGTTTGTTCAACTTGTCCTACTTGATAACTTTTTTTTAAGCTTTCACTTGTCTTCTTAATTTTCTCTCGCTTTCCCTGCTGCCCTTGAAGTATTTTGTATTTTAAATGCCTTTGATTCAAGAAATTACAGACATAAACAAGTTGAATAGACAAGAAAGAAAAGAAACATGCCTCCCTTCTGTAGAGAGTGTGCTGAGCATAATTATGCAAGACATGGAGATAGAGAGGCACATTATTAGCTACCCAAAAAACGGTTGAAATTCGAAACCTTTTCGTGCTTCACAATAATTCATTACAAAAGTCAACAACATATATTGCAACGAGTAACAAAGAACATACATGTATAGTTTAAACTAATTTTTTTTCTTGTGTGGACCATAATAATACAAGTAAACAATATGGAAAATTCTGAATTTAAATCGGCATGCCTTCTGAATGTCTATTATCTAATAATAACAGTAATAATTGTAATGATTTTTCTAAACTTATTTATCGATCTAATGAACAAATGGTAATAAAAACTAGTAGCATACGAAATAATAAAAATACACTCTCGTCCCTTCTCTCTCGGTTACTTGAACTAAAGAGTAAACTTTTTTAGCATGCAATCTTTGATATCAATTACGTACGTGTGTGAAGAAAAAAGTTTAGGTATTGTTAATTGTCCATTCTAGAACATGCATTCTTGGGCCAGATTCATAAATCGTTATGTACCAGCTCACAGGTCCATCCTAAACTACTTTATATCCTATGTACGGTTGTATAATGTATTAAAATGCTCAAGTACTTGAAACCGTACACGCGACCTGTACGTAAACCCAGGGACTCATTCCTCATTTCGTCCAAGAATACATAAGAAAAATTATATACGTAGAGGACATGCTTCTTTTTTTAAAGAAATAATCTGCTTTTTAAAATATTTTCCGTAACATTAATAAGAACAATCCACAAAATCTTATGTCGATGACAAATAATTCTCATCCTCTCAGCTGAACTTAGCGTCTATACATCGCCTCGCTACAAACTAATTAAGTTTCCTTTCGTTTCCTATTCTCTTATGTCATCTTTTATCGTGAAGTAGTACCATAATTCCTGATGCTTTATCATTTGAAAACAATTAAATTATTTATTATCTAGCTTGCTAATTGTCAGGTGGTGAGCCGAGGATGTCCCGAAGGTAATTTTCAATGGGAGTGTCTGAGATTAGGCGGTAGAAGAAGAGATGCTCCAGACATTTTAGTCCAATCGATCTCAGGGCAGGGAGTCTCAGTAATAACTTGGCGAATCGGCCAGGTTCACTGGGATATTGTGTACGGGTGTAGTCTTCCAGCGTTGCGTACACCTTGTCACGGAGATTTTCAACAGACGGGATTGAAGCATGCGGTAGTCCCCGTGCGTCTGATTTTAAAATATAAACAGTTAGTACTATTTACAGGCATTCATTTTGAGTTTTCAAGATTTCTACGCACCAGGATTGAAAAGGATGATAGCTTTTAAGCATCCCAGCTCCGCTCTGTCAACTTTCATGTCTCGCATCTTGACAACGATTTCAGAGAGGACCCGATCAAAAATATGAACCAAACCGGCCTAAAAATAAAAACAGAATTATATTTTCATCCCACACGGTAAACTTTTACCATTAAGGATTGAGTTAACTAACTTGATGTGCAGAGGTTCTGTAGACGGTAAGGCCGTTAGCCAGAACTAAGGCCTCTTTTACCTCCATTGAACGATGTGCGAAGCCCAAAATGAGTAGCTCATTCCAGCCTAAAATTAAAACATGAGATTTAGCTGGCATTCAAAAAGAATGAAAGAATGTTGTTACGACTTACCGGTGCTGAGGAGGGTAACTCGATCATTGAGACTCAACTCATTAAAATGTGGAACAATCTTGGCCCATTCGACCAATTGGAAGAGCTGCTTGTCAGCGGCCTGGCAAATGTCACTCATACCCAGCTTGTCAGTTTCGACAATGGGACGTTCCCGGAGGTCGCATCGTCTCTCAGCTTCAACAATGCGGTCCAAGGGCATCTCAACTGGGGATGAAGAGGTTGACTCCACTTCACTCTCACCACCACGCCCTTCCTTCGTTCTTTGTCTCTCCTCCTGAAATTAGGAAAGCTCAGTTCATTTTCCATTTCAAATTAATTTGAGGAATAAAAAAATGAATCTCAACGAAAGTTTCTAATTCTGAGTGCAATATAAATTCTGGAACATGGAACATAGAATAAATAGGTTGTGGTGGTAGCATTCATAATATATGGAACCGTCTTAATTAAAACTAATAAAAATTTGTAAAATATTGGTCTTGCTCACAAAATGGAGTCGAGTGGATGGTAACATTCACCACCAAAGTTCTAAGCTTTAGAATAGAAACTTTCATAAACTCAACAATTAAGCAGCCGTAGGGCTTTTGGGTAATAAGCAAGCTTCACCTGTGCACGGGACCGTCTTCTATTGGATCGCTGCTCACACTCATGAAGATACTGCACAGCAAATAAATAATAGATCGTACAAGAACCATACATCAGATCATTTTTGAACTTTTAAAATCAATTACATGTTAATCGTATTGCCAGTACAGTTGGAAGATTTAAAGCTCAAGAAACAGACGGGGTGGACGCCATTCCTGACTTCCACCCGAGATGTAACGAAAGAAAGAGGTCATACATGAAAAGGTCAGAGGGGGTGGTTACAGGGCACCGCTTTCATACTCACACTCAGTCATGATCTACTAAATACTCCCCAAACTAACGGCGTAACTATCTCCTAAGGAATATCAGAAGGTTCCCTGCAGGGACAGATAAAAGCATGTCTAGTAAATACGGACATTGATTACTTTCATGCCCTACAGTGACTACAGTCAATACAGTGGAACAACACTCTTTTTGAAATAAAAACAATGACTGGACAACATTTAGATAATAAATTGAAATTAGACGTGAGCTTCTACTGACCAATATTCGTATTTAAAATGAGAACGGAGTTCAGACAGGCAGAGGGAGATGACGAAAAGAAAAATAAGAGCAAGACAAGAAGGTTCGTTGTGGCTTTTAGAAGTGTGAACGTACCTGAACCGCCTCACGCTTCATGCCCATAGTCAAGCATTTTTGGTAGCGGCAGTACTGACATCGATTTCGATGCCTCTTATCTATCACACAGTTCTTGTCCTCTCGACAAGCATAGGAGAGATCCTTCCGGACTGTCCTCTTGAAGAAGCCCTTACATCCTTCGCAACTATAGACCCCGTAGTGTTTCCCACTCGCACGGTCACCACAAATGCTACACAAATGTTTTGAGCCACTTAGCGGGTGGTTCGGAGGGTACTGGCCGTTCGTGGGGGACAGTCCATTGGAAGAGGATGAACTGCCAGCACCATTCGTCGTTCCATTCACATTCGTCGACACTCCGTTACCATTCGTCGAGGACGCCAGAAATCCAGAGCTGACTGAGAACGTTGATTGAGGCAAACTGGCACATGGAAAGACAAAAAAATACAAATTATTTAACTGCACAACCTTCCACTCTCCTCAGCTTACCATCATTAAGTAAAAGCTCTTAAATTTAAACCAAAATCCAAGTTGTTTACACCAAGATAACAATGAACACACCAACACGACACGTACTTGTCATGTGATAAGTAAACCATTAGATAAGTTAATAAGTAAATACCATACTAATTGATACGATTTCATTGCTTATTATAGTCATACTGGTCATCTTCATGGAATCGTCTTCACGTAATACCAGTACCAGGGTCCCTATTGATTATTTACTCAGGCTGCGAGCCAAGAAAATTACAAGCTGAGTAAATGTTGATTTATGATAGCTACCTATTTCACCTAATATCTTAGCCTTAAAAATCTGAAGAGTGGAAATACTCGACAAAATATTAGAGAAAATCTCATTCTTAGTTCACACCCTCTAATATTAAATATTATTTTATACTAATTTACTTTTTAAAAGCTTCCAAACTAAAATAAGACTGGCGGCATTCCTTCGGTCAATGCCCTTGACTCTTGATTTTTGAAACCTCGCAGCAGTAGGCTTAATATAAATATTTTGAGAACCCCCTCTCACAAACTGTACAATTACTATTTGGATGCAATATAAATGTTCTTCATGTAATTAATCCACGGGTGGTCATAGATGATCATAGACATGATCTAAAATGAAAGACGAATTCAAAAATGTAAACTAGAAAACCCAGTTGACTGTTCAAAGATGATAATTAGAGAGATTGATACTTTTTTAAATCACCCACAAGGGAGGTCACAGAGCCCAACTTCTAAGGCCTGATTGACAAAGGTTATAATCTGCAGAGCTTTCAACTCACGACCTCATGAATTTATATTCCTCGAGGTTAACAATTTGACAGGTGGAAGTTGACTAAATAGTAAAATTTAATGAGTATCACCAGGTAGCGAAATTCGGGGAGCTAGAACTATTCCGGCAATTCCTCTCGTGCGTCATTCAATACTGAGCCACCCATTTAGACATCATTTTCAAACAACAAGTTAATCGTCTACCTCATTTACCTTTGACAAGGTCTAGCTCACAAGAACTTCAACTTTATTCATTCTATTAAACCCCGAATTCTAACCCGTTACTTAGAATCATAATAACACATTGGATGTTAAACGCCGAAAAATAAAGAAACTTTATTCATATCTTCTCAGTACCAATATGAATCAAAATAAATTAAAGACCACCCTTGACTATAATTTCTTTCCAACGATTCATTCGGGTCTGACAATTTTTAGAAGAAGAATGCCATTCGACTAATGAGGATCTTTGTTGTCAATCAACCATCATGATTAGAACAGATGGTTATTAACATCTAAATAACAGTCGCTGATCTTACGATCATGATTGCATCATTAAAAAAACACCCTCTGGACCACAATATGCTAACAAAAATCATAAGATGCGAAATGTCTACACGTGATCGTTGTATACTGTAAGGAAAACCAAAACACTTATAAAATCGTTGTAATTTCTACAGTGGGAATAAAATAAAATAAATAATTAGCCTTTTCTAGATTTTTCCCATGTACTGACAATTTGCCGGTTTGACCATGTTCTGAGTTTAAAAAAGAAAGAGATTTTTTACATTTAAGTGAAGGTAACCTTGACTTTGTAGTGAATGTTCGATATGGAAGAACTCTGTTGAATCTGATGATGATCTTGTCGTGAGATGTTGAGAGAATATTTCCTTTCTTTATTCCATTATCTGATCCCATAAATCAATGAGCATGGCACATCCTTGTACAAATACCACAAGTAACTACAAGAACGCTGTTTTCTACAAACTCTTTTTGGATTCCAGACAGGCAATCATCAAATCAAATACAGCTCTGCTCAACTTGGCTTTACTCAAATGTTGATCATAAACGAGCACACAACCCATCTCCAATCCCAATCCATCAATTTACAGACGAAAAGTATGTTTTCATGATTAGACCTCAATCCCGAACATCATCCACATCTATTCCTTTCCTAATTCAAAATCTTCCACTCCAAATCTAATGAATCAATTCAATACAGTTGAAGGAACATCAATTCTTACAAAATCGGTTAAAACCTCATCCCGAATCGCTCTTTTTGCTTTAGCGGAGAATTGCAGTAACGCTCCTTTCAATGAGATACTTTCTCCTCCGTAATGATATCAAGGGGAAATAAAATGAATAAAAATTACATTGATTCTCGAGAAAGTAATTGAATTGAGTTTGATGTAACTAATGCAATTTGCCTGGTACTTTTGTCACAAAGCGTGGCGAAGAGTTTGACGGAGGAGGGGGTGAAGAGTAAAAGAGTAATCCAATCATGAGGGATTTGTTCTTGCAACGAACTATCCGAGTTGAATCAACATCTTCCACTTAAATTCATTGAGGAAGAATATTTTGGAACAATCTTTCAGAAAAACATTCTCAAATCAGTTACAAAGAGTTTCCCATTCTTCCATATATTCTCAGTCACGAATGAAATCAAATCGTGCATATCTTCTTCAAAACAAAATGTCCTTCCATGCCCTTCGAGTCAGAACATGAAAAAACTCTCGTGATCTCCATTTCAGAGATTTTACCATGGATTTATGATTTCTGAGAAGCGAGGACCTTGATATTTCATGATCTTCAAGAGAGATAATATCAAAAGTTTACTGTACACACTCGATTTTCAAATGGAAATGGATTCATTAGTCGCCAATCCATGCTGTAGGGATTGGGATCTTCAAAATCAGAAAATGGAATCGTGCTCAAAGGGGTTTGATCAGGATCTTTTGAAGAGAGAGAGAGAATACTATAAGAAATTAAGAAACCTAAAGTGAAGCAATTCCGATTTTCGATTCCCAAGAATTACATTAGTAAGGGACTTTCCATATGGTAATCCATCATTTTTCACGCATTTCATTTCTACATGAATTCAGGATCTTCAATATAGATGCTAAACCAAATTTATTCTAACAGTCATCGTTAGCCCTCGCCCACGTGCTTATCAAACCGACTACGAGCTACTGAGAAGACCCTCCATCAGATTGTGCATGGCTGAGTCCATAGTCCACACCTCACAATTAAATCATTCAACAATAAGTTCGACTCAGTGAGCTTGTATAAGCACAAATACATAACTTTCTCCAGATCATGCGATGTCAACTAGTTGAATATTTGAGTGTTTATAACTTTGTGCATCTTCTAGTCAGTAGATGAGGGCACTGAGAAAATCCGCATCCAAAAACTTTAATAATATAACTACAACATTGGAACCCACTTTAGTTCTGTTGTCAATTGTACAGAATGCATTTTATGTATAAAAATCTGAAAACCAACTGCGTAGAAGTATCAATTGTAATCAAATATCGACAAAAACAAAAACATCGTTACACGAAGTAAAAATTATCTTGCCCGAGGGGGCTTGCCTGGTATATAACATTTTTTCCAACCCGATAGATAATTTTGTTAATCTATCGTACGATTAACTTTCTGATTGGGATTTTGAATTCAATATTTTGACTGTAGAAATTGCACAAAAGGCCAAGGTTCAATCTCCAACAAATATAAATCCATCAATAATCGTCATTTAAAACCTTTTAAATCTTATCCAACATAATTACAAATTCAACCTAACTTACACACTAAAGATGCTGAAGCCCCAGCTCACTCATTTACATTACATAATCAACCTACATTATTATTTAGAGAAATACTTACTAACGACTTCAACATGCATAATAAATTAAGGGGGAAATGTAAAGTTGATTTAAACCAGTATTTTCAAAACTACTCCGAGTTTCGAGTGATAATCTCAGAGATCTCAATTGCAATTCGAATTAAGTTAGAATAAAATGATAAATGTGTGTGTACCTGTCTTCGGAAGAAGCGTACCTCGGAGACGGAGGGCCAGCCCCTGTGCCCGGACTAAATGCACCAGATGAAGAGAGCAGGCTATTTGTGTCAGGCTTCATGTCCAAAGGGCTCTGAGGGCCAACGGAGGACATGGGCAGGTTCGTGTCCAGCGACAAACCTGAAATTAACAAGACAAACATTTTACTTATCAACATTCATAGAGAGCATGTCATTTTTAAGGCAGCTAAGGCTTTTTTACCAGTCTTCTCATCTATTTATAAGTGATTAGAGTATCGAATAACGTCTATGCTCTATAAACTCTTGTAACCTCTTCAACGAGCAGAGCAAGTTTTTTTAGGGCATTAATATTGTAAATGAATTCTGGATTCTCCACACTGCGAACACAGAGAATAGTCAGAAGAGGAATAATATGTCAATAATTATCTCCTTCTCCAGATTGGCAAAAACATGTGAAAAAATTCCTTTAACCTGTTTCACCATCTGAAGAAGCCATATTATCCCATTACTAAACTTTTATTGCTAATATACAGCCAAAAAATTTAAAAAACTTGATTTTCTCAACAAGCTCATTTAATGTAAATGTAAAAACTTTTTCCAGACGACTATCAAACCGAATCAATTCCATTCCATCTACATACCCAATCTAGCATAGTTTATAGAAATTGGCTAGCCATACCAACAACTTTATAAGACACAGCCATCAGAAAGTTTCAAAGCAAATTTTCTAAAGAAGAAAATTGACTGGGATAACAAAAGAGAATCAACCTCCAAACGGTTCAATGTCAATCCAAAAAAAACATATTTTTTCCTAAAGTGGTTCTGGAGAACTGGAAGCACCTCAATACTCAAGACCTCCTCAACCTTTCCTTCATTGTTCTCCATATTTAAAATTATGCTTCGATACTAAAGCCAACAACCCACAATCCCTCCGTAACAAAGTCCCATGACACCATAGAAAGTATATCAACTTTTGCATCCCTGTATCATGTTTGCATTGGGTGAAGGTGCTGTTATGTTATCCATCATATTTATCAGGACTGATCAACACCCTCCTCTTTGTCGTCAATCTGTAAACATACCCCCCTTTTTTTTTTTTACTCAAGTTAGCCCCTTGCCGATTGATTTAGAAACACCCCCTAAAGTCAACAAAAAAGTAGCCCACACATTTATTTACCTCATTAATCACGGTCAAGTGAAGGAGAATGGGATATTAAATGGTTAGCAAAGCTGGATAAAAACCAGAGCTTTTGAATCTTTAAATCAAGTAAAAACAAATTAGCCTAAGGTATATAGTGGAATGTGGAATGATTTTATAAATCATAGATTCATAATGCACAAAATACCATCATTCATCAGAGAGTACTCGGAATAAATATTCTAACAGTCTCAAAAGTTGTTCTTAAAGATGCTTGAGATCAAATGAAGCCGACATGCAGAGTGCCGTACCAACTCCGTTCCATGAAAATTAATATTGTCCAAAAGCCAGATGGATGTTACTAATCTATTCCTTCACGGCAAAGTTTGATACGAGTGCAAGGAGAATATATGAACATAGGAAAAAATCCTTGATTCGTTTGCTTGTTTGTAATTCCATGAATACACAGAGTGTGTGGATAGTGATATTTAGGGCTTTGATCAAGGGTATTTCTTGGGTCTAAGTTAATAGGACTAGACTTTGATAGGCCTTGACATATAACCCCAACCGCGGTAAAAAAAATTTAATTCGCTCCATGCATCGTATCTGCTACGGCCTTGTCCACCATATGGCTAAAGGATTAATGAAGGTGTACGGACGGGACGGACTGTGGAATATCTTGGAGGGAGTCCATTCCCATGGGCCAAGTCAAGTGTGCGAATCATGCAATCCAAAATAAAAACGCTCCTATCCAAGACAAGGCATTTCATAGTATTTTCTCACGCAGTCTCAAGAAGACTAAAAATTTTACCATGAGAAATATTACAAATCCATTGCCTTTTTATAAACACCTCAAACAATATTTACACGATCCTCATCACAATCTCTTTTCTACAGCCTAAGAAATATCTTGACGAAGTTCCTGGATGGGACACATAATATAATATTATTCAAATGCCTGTATTAGAAGCACCTGGAAAATTTTTGAAGTCGATACCACATTCGCCACATTGAAGAGAAGAATGAGCATAATAGCATTGATGAGATTGCGAAATATTAGTGTTTTCTCTATCCATCGGCGTGTCAACTTTTTTTCAGGGACTTATGTTAATTGAACCAGAAATATTTTTTAACGATGACTAATTCCATGTCAAACTTGTGCAAGGCAAGTCGAAGTCCAAGTACATTGTTCTGGTTGGTTAGTTCTCATCAGAAAGGAGAGAAACATTTTCCCAGCTTGTTTATGATAATGGCAAAGAGTAAATTTTTGATTTTGTAGTCTAAGGAAGTAACGCTAATTAACTATGAAATCAGACAGTAACACTTAAATCATTTCTACCACTGCATTACAAAATGGTTCAATAAATTCAAACTCGCATTTTTTTAATATTCCAACTTATAGGATAATCAAACTCTGATCAGATAACTTTTATTGTGCATACATACGTCATATAATTCGACCCCCCACCGGGCTTGAAAACCACTAAATACCCGTAACTAAAAAAGATTTTTATTCCTTAATTATGACGAGCTAGGGAGAAATTGGGCCGTTATTAATTTTTTAGTGTAGACGATTATAAAATGATATTAATTTCCATAGTTAAATATAAGTGTCTATAAAAGTATAGTTAAGGGGGACCCTACGCTGCAAATGTATTTGGAGAGATTCTGCGGCCTTGTACGAGGACCAAGAGCAAGGTCGAGACTCTCACGATTCCAATCACCGACAACAACTCACCTGACCAAAACTAATAATAAATTAAAAGCCTCAGCCATTGTCTCTCTGTTCACAAACTAAGGAATTTAAATCCCCATTTCCTCACCTCATTAACTGTCTAAATTATTTATTCACCCCACCACCACCAACCATCAACAATATCAATCTACAATGAACAATGGAAAGTGTGGAGCTATTATTTATGCAAAATAGAGGCTGGAAATGCAAATTCTTTAAAAATATATATCACTGCCACAACAAAAGCCTAAGCCTATGAACACAATGAGAATATGAAGTTATTACGGGCACACGGCTTCCCACTTAATTTTCATTCCACTTGATTAAAATTTCAGTGTCAAGTGCCATCCACACCCCTTTGGAGTGATCCAAGTCCTTATTCTCTAGACTTGACACATCATTTCCATATCCCACAATATTTTACTATAAGGCCACGGACCTCTTCGTAGTCTAATAAATCATTCCATATGGATTTTTAAAGGACACGTCCGCAACCATCGGCCATAATGAATTCACACTTCATTAAACATGATCATTTAATTTACCTACACAGCACAACTAATGCATGATGGCATATACTCGTAGCTCACACCTATAATTACATTCCTACGCGATAGGAATCATAAGAGGATTCCAACTTTTATGCTCTTCGATTACTTGATTAATAATTAAAAGAGGCTTGATTATTAACTATAAGTTTACAATTACCAATAAGTCAAATTTAATTGGAATAGAATCATTTCCAATTCCACGTGCTGACAACTACCTCATAAACCAAAGAGCGCTTTGCTGTTCTAAGGAGTTTATTTAAATTGTTGTTTCAAAATGAGCTGATTTCAATTAGGAAACCAAGCACGTTTGTCAAGAAGGCTTATAAAGATATGAATGTAGGACGACTCAACTATGGCAGTGTGGATTCTCATTTGCATACATGAGATCCAATGCTCTAACAAATCAACTAATTCATTTTTACAATGAGTTAGACAAAAAAGAGACATGAGGCCAACCTCGGTTAACTGACATTGCGTTGGATATCGGCTAGGAGTTCCATACTCCCCGAACGGTTGACATTCTCAATCATCAATTCCTAAACTTATCTCCGCCTTCTATTGTTCGCCCATTGGAAATTAAATCACACTCTCCAACTTCATTTCCTTTATCAATTCGTGCATACCGACGAGGACCATTGTAGAGGTGGTATTAAAGGTGAACCTAGCCAAACCCTTCCTGATACTTTTTTAATGCTACCGTCCTTAAATAGAGAGCTATCTCACGATCCAATATTATATCATCCCACATCCATACCAATCTACAATTTTAAATCCTCGTGGCCTGGCCAATATAATAAGCTCACATTAGTTCTGTCATTCCTCAGCCCCTTTGCCCAGAGAACAGTTGTTGAGGCGTAAAATTAAACGACATCCTCGTCCTTGGTTCATACTATAACATCTTTTAAATCTCTTTTCATTTATTCTCAACTTTTTTGCCACTCAGAGATTAAAAAAAAACTTTTTCGCAAGTCCGTCAATTATCCTCTGCTCGTAATTCGTAACACAATAAACCATCAAGATCCCTCTCTTGCAATGCAAACCAATGTACAATGCCACACATGAATAAGGCAATGTAATATCCGTGCTAATTCGTACAATAGCTTAACAATAATAAAAAAAATGCAACGACAAGACTCACTATTCATAAAGGTGGTGGTGGCATATATAGAATCCCATTTAGAATTATATTTTACTTTATTGCCATTCCCCACATGTATGACTGTCATAATAATATTCAATTCCTTTTCATAAACCTTCACCCTTTTTTGCACTCAAGAAAAAATGATAAATCACCGTCCATACTTCTTGTCTTCATCTCCTTAGGGAGTGCGTGAGTTAATAGTGAAGTACTTAAATTATCTCGTTGTAACTACGTTGGTGAACATATGCTACATCCATTACTCCATTCTTCCTACACTCGCAACAATTGTGAGGAACGTAATAATCTCATAGTCATAACTTCAACCCAGTTGGGCTCTCCATTTAATTCTCAATGTCAATGACAATCCTTAAGAGACACACAAGATGAAAGAGAGGGAAAGGGCTGATAGGAGATTGAACCAACTTTATTAACGCTGGCTGATCGGAAAGAGAGAGAGAGAGTTAAAAAAGAAGGAGAGAGATTTAAATTTTAAAGTGCTTCCCACAAAAATAATCCATTATGAAGTTCTCGGAGAGACTTAAAGAGTTGCGATAATAATTTGAGACTTGAGGCAAATGTTACAGAGCTATAACGTTGGGTGATTTCATGACGAGACTTTACAGTTCCTACTGAAACACTTTGAAATAATATAATTCCCAATACTCGAAACCTGTCGTGCATCTTTAAATGGGAAATTATTAAGTTAATCCAAAATCCTTCTGTTATCAATCACATAAATAGATCTCTCGTCATTTCTCATTCCAAAAACATCTTTACGACTTCCACCTCACGTTATTCATTTATATGCAGCGTACTAAAACTTGGTGATGTGATAGCCATCAAGTACATCATCATCAAGGAGACTATAGATAAAATACTTATATAAAGCCACATACTAGAATCATCCTTGCTATGTAGAATAACTTCGTTAAAAAAATCTTCTTAATCTTAAAATCCAATTTTACAAGGTGGCTTTTTAGTTGGATTTAGGATGCTTACTGTTTGCTACTTGCTACGAGGCAGAAAAACTGTTAACAATGGAGCAGTAGAAACGTAGAGAACAATCCAGTCGGCAGTCCAGCCAGACAGAACAAAGACTTTATAGAAAGAAATAGGAACGCAAAAAAATGTGAGCATTCATAGAAATTATAAGGACAAAAGAGATAATAAATCCTTTTCGCACGGTGATCCATAAGACAGGATATCAAATCGTATAATTCCCTAAAGAGCTACAAGATCATTTCGGTCAAGTCCAAATCAAATGTTAACATAAGCTACAAGGGATTTTCCTTGTCCTTCACTCCCAACATTCAATCATACTTATGGCTTGGCTGCATAATATTAACTTGTAAACTTATTTTAAATTAGTCCTACACTAAGCCAGAGGGTAATTAATTTATTATTTTGGACATCAACAAAAATCGTTAAACCCATAATCGTACAAGAACAAAAGTAATAACTGAAAAAGCAATTGAAATTGATAATATCCCACAGAGATCGGTAATCAACTATTTAGGGAAGAGGAGTGATTCTCTAAGACGCTTTTGGTAATCGGACACAAGACACTTACAATAGAGCTAATAATATTTTTTTTATGCCTTCAATTTTTAATAAGTAATGAAAGGGGTCCGACTGTCAAGGTTCTGAGGGCGAAACCAAAGCTTACAGAATAAATCATAGTTCTTCTTATTCAACAACTTAATAATCATCTCAGATAAGTTCCTAAGGCTTTTTTCTTATGATTTAAGAGCAAGACCAGATTGAATATTATAAAATGGTTACTCAAACATCCAGCTCCTGATTCAAGTAATACATGACAACCTGCAGCAGGGTGCTGAGAACATTCCATTTGATTATCTGTACTGTTAAATGCAAAAATTAGCCCTATTGTACTATTTATACTAGATGCAAAGATCAAACTTGAAAAAATCCTACTGAAAGATGTTGAATGAAAGTGAAGTTGCCCTAAGGAAAAGTATTGACAACTCTGTTGCTCCTTTCAATAGAAGCCCATCTTTAGAAACTTGATCTTTTCATGATCAGAGAATAGTTAATCTTCGTAGAACATGATGCTCTTTGGCGAACATCATCAGTCCTTTTATGGATTCTGCAATTCATGATTTATATTTTGGCCAATTCTCAGCCCGCCTTGAAAGATGAGGAGCTCAAGAGGAGAATATGGAATAATATATTCATACACAAACTAATTTAATCCACTCAGCCCTCTGGGTGGTGTTCTTAGCAAATCCCATTAAATCTTCCTCATCTCCACTGACCATCAATATTTCATTAAGTAGACAGAAAATATGCACGAATCTAGTACAAACTGACCCGCATACAATTCCTTATTCAGAGCCACACACCAACACCACCAACCTCTCTATCCAGAAACATGTCAATTTACGGCACACATTCGAAAATACAAATGGATTCTCTCCTTAAACACAATTATACCTTTCCCCTACCCCAAAAAGTATTCAACTATTGGAATCGAGAAAAATGAGGGATTTGAGAAATACTAACTGAGGAGGTCAGTTAAGTTGACAAGTTGAAGGTTCTAACACTTCTACCATTTTGATGGCTCAGATTTAATTCTTTGATATACTGAGGTAAGTTTTAATAATCTAGCGAGGTTGTTCCATCCCCACAGGGTCACACATAGACAAACCTTAAACATCATGTGTCTAATTGTAATAACCTCGTTTCAGATTTTTTTAGATGACAATTGCTTCATCGTTTGTACAGCCAATTACACCACCAATAAAGTCGTAATTATCTCGTCGACCTCTTACACTGGAGCATGTCTAATTAACTATTTATTGTCGTCAACAACTATCGCCGCTAATTTAAGTGCAAAATATACCTTCCAGCACTTGCATTACATCTCTTTCTGCCCAATCTTTCCTCAGATCTCATATGTTCGATAATCATGAAAGGAGCTAAGCGAAAAGCACTATATTTTACTTGACATACTCCCAGGATATGCAACATCAAAGCCTGAAATCATATATGATATCATAAACCTAGAAATAGATGACAACAACCACTATTCTATTTGTATACATATTTATAATTATAAGGACGCATCCTGTTTCCCCAAAATGTTCAGGGGGGTTTACAGCGTATATTATCGATTAAACAAATTAATAGGGATCTCTTTGAAGAAAACAAAAGCGATAACCGATATTTCAATTATGGAGAAGTTGTGAGACTTTTGTGTGATGTTGAGTCAAAACACATTCTTTGGTGCATGAATGCGATACTATGAATCCAACCGGATGGGGGTCCACAAATGAGGCTACCTTCCTCTTTGAAAGGTATACAATGTTCCTATTGTACCATGTTGAATCAAAGAACCCAAGGGTTTCCAAATGGCAAAATTCTCAAATTGCATTGCAATGTGCAAGGCCTTTGTGAGATGGACGTCATACGAATTCCATCCAATAAAACCAAACACCATTATCCCATCTCTACAGCAAAGTGACATAACCGTCATCATCCCCAAACAAATGGCCATGCCAGTTTCTATTTTCAGAGTGAACCCACAAGAACTAGAACAAAAGTCTAAAAAACAGAGCTGAAAAAAGTGAACTAATGAGTAACGAGATAATTTCCATTTAAATCTAATGAGATAGAAGGGAAGCCTTAGAATTGAGACGCTGTTGGACTATCGTTAATAATCTGAAAGCGAAATGAGCGAGAGTGGCAATAAATCAGGAGGATTACAATGACATAATCAGTCTCAATGAACTAATAGGAAAATATCAAACAGTTGGAGACAGCGAGATGCCCTTGGAGATTTTATAAATCCTAATCAACAATAAAAACTTGATAATATCAATCACATTATCCCCACACACTAACCTAGAACTTGGAGTCCACTCCTCTCCCTAGTTAACCTTTGACAGGGACAAATTCATCGTCTTCCTCACACTCAATCCCAACAATACAATTGGATGGGATGAATTATCGTGGTGGTCCTAATGGACTATTAAATGCTGCTATTAAATACACATTTAGGAATGTGATCATAATAATAGGACAGATTCCTCCCATACCGAAAACAGCACAGCCTAATCAATGCCAACACAGTTCCGTTTTTCTTCTTGGTTCGAAAGGAGATTAATTGAAAGAGAGTAAGAATTGTTAATTTTAAGTTGGCAAGGATTGGATTTCAAAAAATTCTTCTGTTTCCAAATGATATCTTGTTGGCAGAGTTGCAATGAAAGAACCTACCTCAACATTTTTGCCTTTTCACAGCATACCCTAGTTCAATATAGTTCTTGATAAGTCCAATGCTGAGAAACCACACTGTCAAACTGTCAACACTATAGGAGGTCTAAATACGCCTCCGGAAATATATTCCTGCAAGCACTTTCAAAAGTCCTGACACAGATCGAGACACCACTGCATTATGAGAGTTAATGGAGAAGTGAGGAGAGTTTGAAACGAGGCCCAAAAGAAAAACATATTCAATCAAAGATAAGTTACAAACTTTGAAGAAGGAAGACAAGTTCTCATATACAATTCCTGCCGTATTGATACAATTTAAATAAATTTGGATTTATGTTCATTTAATTTAAGTCAGTCATCACGGTGGAAAACATTGATGTCAGTCTCTATGAGCCTAGCAAAATATAATTTTAAAAATCTCCACTTAGTACATGCATTAGGCTGGGTAGTCGATTCCTGGACAAAATTTGATGTCGTACGTCCACACTTTTCGAAAAACAAGTTGGGATTAATGGCTATAACCTTTGACAGCCAGCCAGCTTTGAACTGTAGCAATCTAATGAGGAATGAGTTGAGCTGCTAGATATAGTGGAGATGAAAGCGGATTGCAAATTGTCTCTAATCACAATCCTTCATACAAATTGGCCAAGTGGTGAACAAATATTTTTCCTCTGCCGTCTATTTACAAGTCTGTGCAACTCCAAGCAAACCAATCAGCCCGACTGAACTCAATTTCTCGATTAATAGGTCATAACTCAAGTCGTCCTTAGAATTATTATACACCAACAACCTTGAACCAGTAACACATAGACCCTCAACTCTCATAGTTGAGATTTTAATCTTCCCAGTTGACATTTGACTTTAAGAGACATCAAATAAGAATTTTTAAGGAAACTTGACAACCTTATCCTCTTCACTTTTGTAGCTACTAAGTCGGCTGCTATTTACATAAGAACCTAGATAGAAGCTATTTAAAATTAAAATTATCAAAGGGATTTACACTCCACCCATTCAATTCCCTCTAGCATCATAATCGGTGGTGTGGATAGCATTTATAAATTAATTAAAAAAAATTCCCCGATAGACTTCTCAGAGTTGGAGCTGTTGTTATCGTCGAGTAGTACGGCTGGTGCATGGTGTACCGATTCTGAGAACAGTATTTATTTTATAAGGAATCTAGAGTTCAGGCAAATTATGACAAATTCTAAGAACTCTGTAACTCAACCTCCATATATATGGCTCTGAGCCCTCCGAGGATGAAACTTGAACCAATTTAACAACTTGCCACTTGACATAGTCCCAAAGTCCCAACTAGGAAACATACATATATGATATTGCGAACTGTGTCTGAGCTGCATAGTCCCGCAGTACCATTGTGAAAAAAAATACTTAAACTATTCAAGAGAATACTCGAGTCAAGACCTCACGACCTCTGGTCCTAATCAAATCAATATCATCATAAAGAGCTACGAGCTACGACAGGGTTTTAGGTATCATCCCCACCATCATCTTCATAATCTTCCACAGTCATAAAAACGAGGAATAAGGATTCTTTGACCCTGCTAATCCAATAAAACCTATTATATTGATATCCTCATTCATCTCTCTAATATTTCATAACACAAGAATCTTGAGAGAGAAGATTTCATGGAAGGTCTAGTGCCACATGCTGAGACAAGCTCACTTTAGATATCAACAATCAAGTCCATTTAAATCTCATCTCATCAATAAACGTTGGATGGTCAACTTGGACTAGTTACATAAAAAGATTTCGACCTCCTCTATTTGATCATATAACTCAAACTCCTCTCTAGTCAATGTCATCCATCTACTCTGTCCCCTTTCCTTAATCTCCAAATTCCTCTCTGTCTGTCTAGAAGTTATTAATTAAAAATTATTACGTTTAATTAACTCTCGTTCACTTTAGTCTCATAAATAACACTAATTTTGCTAAAAGATGACTATAATAGGCGGTTAGTATATCACACAACACCAATCAAAACTGACCAAAGACTTTCGAGTTCGTGTGATTTCTAAATCTCATTAGAACATATACTATCCTCCATGATTTATAACCGCTACAATTAATCCAATGAGTTGGTTCCAAATGATGACACATGAATTATAAACTTAGTACTTAGTTGTCAGTGAGTCAGGGACAGAAGACAACTTGTCACTTTAAAACTTATATATAATTCAATAAACAAACATGCTTCCAATATTAAAATAATGTTGATTGATTTATCTCCTCCATCTCCACATTTTCCACACAAAAAATATTATCCAATAAATACCGAGTCAACTCAAAAGGATTTCATAGAAGTCAACATACCTCCAAGAATCCTCTCCATTAGACAATGACAATATTAATCTCTGATTTCCGAAATATTTATAAAACAAAGGAATCTCCACAAGTCTTCCACTTCCATGAACCTGGTCAACTTCACTCCGATAATGAATAACAACGAAAGGACGGAAATCTGTAGTTTGCATTCATTTAAAATCGGCCGGTCACAATATTCCCCAGCAAAAAACCCATTTCATTTTGAATGTAAATAAGAATGAATAAAAGTGCATCGAAATGCTTAACAAATCAGTGGACCACCACCACCACCACTATGATAACACAGATTTTGAGGACAATAGTCAAAGCCAATTATATAAATACAGCAAACCGTAAAGGGTTCATTTACTGTCCCTGATAACCCATCATCATGTATAACTAATGTTCTCAAAATCTCAAATCCACTTCAGTCGAAAACATCCTCATTAAATTTATGATTGATTGAAGGTAGTAGAAAGAGAGAAGTGAGAGAGATGATGTGAGTAGCAGAAGTTGTATTATGAACGCTTTACAACCAGACCCCCACCAATCTTTCTTTTCAAAATGGAAGAGGAGAATTGACGAAACCTTGGATAGTTGGATATCTAATCACCTCCAGTGTAAAAATACCTAATCTCCAAAACGAGGTACATCAAACATCAGTGTGCTCAATCATAAGCCACATTTCACAGATCAACGACTTTTTTACTCCCATAGGACACGGAGAACTTTCATGATGACACCATATCAAATTATTACTTTTCTTATCTTCCGTCAGGGAATCAGTCATGTACGTGTCCCTAATGTCAATAACCAGAACCCAGTCTACTACTGAAACTATCAAGCAAAATAAAACAAATGCACGCATGAGAATAATATTACAAATTAATCATTTAATTCCCAAGTAAAAAATCCATTGATGTCTAAACATAAAATGAATATCCTGCACTTGAGCTTACTCGTGTTCCAGCATATAATTTATTTCCAATTAAAATATCCATCCTTTATTGATATTGATCTTGCCTCTGTAGTTGTTTGTAATTTAATTTACACATGCAGATAAGCCACCAAGACGAGGATTATTTATGGCTTGATAAATCAAACATACAACAAGGCCAACAATTACTGACCTTCCGATAGAAATCAAAATGGATCCAGGGACGGCAAAGCGTCTCTCACGTCATTTAATCATCATTCAATAACTTTTCCATTTCTAAAAGAACTGCTAATTTTCTTGGCTACTAAGCCGATCCTTCTAACTCTTTTTCATTAGAAGATTGATCAGCTCTTATTTCTTGCTTAGCAAGGCAGTGACAAATAGTAAAAACGACGAAACCTAATCTTTTCTTAATTTATTTTACACAGGGTGCAAGGTGTGTCGTTAAATAATGATACTACAGACTGCAGCTGCTAACCTATTCCAGACTTAAATCTCTCCTCCTCCCAGCCCTTTAAAAAGTGTTTAAAACTTATACTTGCATGCTGGTAAATGGTTTTGTGCAGGATTTAGCATGTGCATTTTAACAACCCATAAATGCTATCAAGCCAATAAGGTTCCCCAACTGTGAGATTCTTCTCCTTCAAAAAGGTACATCATAAAAGACTAGTACAACAACATGGAAATAAATATAACCTAAATCGAAACTATTAGTTCCGAAATTCCGAATACAAATGTTGTGTGCAATTATATAATACGGGACGGGACTAAAAGTTTTACTTAATCCGTTAAAAGGTCTCTATTTCTCAATCGCCCTAGACTAAATGGCATATAAAGCAATATGCTTTTTACTACCAGTCTCTTCCATCCATACCTTAAAAAATCCTCCAGCTTTACGACAGGCATTTCCTGGGCAATAAAAAAGCTCAATATATTTAACTGCAATCCCCAAAAACCTTGCAATTTTCCCAGTCCTCCCTTTCGGAAATTTTATAGGACTAGAAGTACTCCATGGCTAATTTTAACAGAGTTATGCACTCACGAAACGCAATAACATAAGACACAAAGGTAACAAGAACCCAAATCCGAATAACACTGTACGTCCACGAATTAACTTCCTCTCTTGGCAAACAATTAGAAGGGAGATTTCTGGTTGGCATTAGTTAGTAGTTTCCATCCTCTTTATAAATGCGAACGTTTAGTATTTCGTAGATACATTTTGGGTCTTAAGTTTAGTAGTGCATTGCCCATGCATAGATCAAGTAAACTTGTACACGGAGATGGAGATGCCAAGGACCGGAGAGATATGAAAAAATTCGAACATGTTTTTGTTACACAGCCAAAACCTTTGAACCCGGGATTTATTTTTAACCTTTTGATGGGTAAGACGAATGTATACAAACCCCAAAGGCTTTTCAGCTAAATGGATCAAGAGTTCAAAAAGTAGACCATAGCCTCCACAACACTCTCTTCTTTGACTCTCGTACTACCAAAACTACTAACTTGCCAATCTTTAACTCAATCCGTACATTCCACCAGCCTACCCGTCTGCTGCCAATTCGAATCTAATTTATTTACGATAATTCTCGAGAAGGGGAAGCCACATCACATTTTCACTTTCAAGGCTAAATCTCCTTATACAATCTGAAGATGGGACAGAATTATTTCCTTTTCAATGAACCATAACCAAAATAACTTGCCATGAACTCGACTCAAATTACCGAACATTTAATTCTAATTTATCATGAATGAGAAAAGAACAATACCGTATTACACTCATTCTCATAAACTAAAACTCTTAAAGTGAAGAGTCTATAATGAAAATAATAAACCTTAAAACTTGCTGGAGATACAAAAGCCTTGTCTGGGACATAACGACTTTAAAATGCTTTTAAAAGGAGTGGAATGCAATATCATGAATTAAGGCTTATGAGGGGTAAAATATTAAAATTCTACTCTCTGTATTCCACAACACACGGTAGAGAGTTGAGGGAGAGATTGAGTAGCAGGTCCTTGATCATATACTTAGATTTTTGTGAGTGGCAGGAATGCACCAGAGTTGGCATAATAATCCCAACACGTTCTAAACACTTAACTTCCAAGCTGTAAATAAGCTAGTAAAAAATCTCAGGGTCAACCGGGCACATTATACCTTTGCAAGTAGTCTATGGAGTTAATAGCTCTCCATCCAAATAACCTCATCACACATACAGGCTAAAATACAATTTCTGAAATTATTCATAAACATGTCGTAATGATAATCTCTGCTCCTTCTATATCCGTGTTCTCTCAATACCTTCATATAATACGAGGACATAAATAACACACTTTCTTCCTTATTAAGCTCCAATAATAATACAAAGAGAGAGAATCACTTTTATCTCTCTTTCTCATTTAAAGTCTAGCAATAGAAATTGCATTTAAATTAAACTGTCGAATGTCTCAAAGTCTTTGGAAAAACGCCTACACGAGACGAAAGTCACCTCCCTAGCAAACCAAACTAACCTAACTTAACTGTACGAAATAACTTTGCGGATGGATTTATTATTGAGATGTCCCAATAAATTAACCCACTAGCCTTTCCTAACACCCAAGACCAAAAACTCTTCCTTATAAGAACATTATGTGCTCCTACTATTCCCTCAATCAGTAGGTGATTGAGTAAGTACGATTGACATCAAAACAAATGTAGAAAAAGTATTGGAGAATCTGATCCCTGTAACAAGGTAACTCATTGAATAATAATTAGAATATGGTCATGACCTCTATAATCATGATCAAGCTAACTAACCTAGTAAAATAATAGCTACCTACGTGCTACTGAAACAATGCAGAGTATAATCTAGGAGATGAGTTCTATGGTCAGAGGAGGGTTGCCAATATGAGGCAAGAGGACTTCATCAACTGACAACCTGACCTTCAAAAAGAATATGTAGACATGAAGTGACATTATCCTCTTCCACATTCAACATCACAATCACCATGATTTAATCATACAAGCTTACCAGGTAAGTCAGAATACTGTGTTCTTGTGTCTCAACAGACAAACACAATAAGATATGATCAGATTAAATAGCAATTCCAAATATGTAATGCAAATATTAGAAACGTAATGCTATTTTAGAAACATAAGGCAGGAACACATGCAATTCTCGTATGGTACAATACGTATATAATCTTTCAAATAAATACAAGCCGGTGATCTTATTCCTGCAATTCCTCACTTCAATTTAAAATCAATAAACATTAAACAAAATATCCCACGTAGGATGTAAATAGCAAATGAATCATAAACTGACTAATTCTTCCATTTCAAAACTTCTTGTTTACATTAATTAAGATTTATGCTAAAATATATCTATTTCCCGCATGGAAGCATAAATTTCATGCCAATTTAACCAATATGTGAGCTTACAATAAGCTTTACTTGTATATCTGCTTCTTCAGTTGCGATTGAGCTATAACTTTAAGCCTGACATTACATTGCATATATTATTTAGCAAACTAGAGGAGCGAAGGACAATGTTCTGAGAATAAGAATACAGTAGACGTTAAGAAATTTAGCCACACGAGGAGTTAAATACATACTCAAATATTATACTAACCTCATGTTACATCATTATCTTAAACTAACAATTTATTCCCAACATTACATCTTACTATAATAAAGCATTTACTTAGACGGACAGACTGAGCAAATAAAACATAAATATTAAGGAAATATGAAGGATAAATTTTGAAACATTTAGACACATTGTTGGCCAGACAGATGTATTTATTTGCAGGACAAGAAAGATAGGAACAAAATCTGTACTATTATCGTACAAGTACAAATAACTAAGACATAGATGATAACTAAAGGATGCTCCACACATCTCTGCACTCGTAATTACTACACAGCCAATCGCAAGCAAATATTCGGCCAATTCTTGAGTACATGTTGACTCTCCAACATCTGAACAAACATGTGGAAACATACTCTTGACGAATCGAGAGAGTCGTAAATAATGTCGAGATGAGATAGATGACCCCTATAGACTAATAACATTTGAATAACACTGACTTTGTTAAGATGAGACAATCACTAGTCCAATGTCACTATCAACATCAACAAGGAGCTTTAACAGCTAGAAATAAAATGTTATATTTTATCATGATGGACTAATCTAATTTCGACTATTTATTCTCATAACTAGCTAATAAAGCTAACCTAGTAGTAGTAACCCATCTCCCCTCAATATATTAACACAAATATAAGTGAACGTGGAGAGTCAACTATTTGTGCACACATTTTGAGATATACATCCATCAAATGAACTGGTCGTATTTGTATTTGTTCTTCCCAATAGCCCATCTCATACTACTGTGGTATAATATATTACAATTACGAGTTAATAGGATGTCATTCATCCTATCAAGGATACAGAGAACCCCTTGTTAAAATCCACTTAGTTAATATGTGAGACCATTTTTCAGATCATTAAACCACAAACTACACAAAATACATCACATGCAAAACTAAGACTCGTAATAAAGTTTACAGAGTCTTTTCTAAAATTATTCTTTCCAAGGTTCCAGCAGAATTTTTATTTATCAAATTATCCTTAGCTCTTTGAGCTAATATTTGTCTCCATGCAGCCCTAATGCCTCGATTATACTTCATGTTCACGTCACGTTTAACGTCGTTGTCCGGGAGGTTTGCATTGAAATTTTCTCCAGTACGTTTTTATTCTAATTTGAATCTCCCGGAAAACGGCCGTGAACGTGACGTGAACGTGAAGTATAAACCAGGCATAAGTTGCATTTATAGGTCAGCTCAATGGAGTCAACATCCAGCCCAATATTCTCAAACACGAGCCAAGGCCAACATTTAGGGAGTGCGACAAAATAAATTAAGAACTCATTATAGAAACATGATGGGACATCATCACACTTTTGTGGACAGAATAATAATTATCATCCATCAGGGATCAATGCCAATGAGGAATCCTCCTGCTTCCTACCTCTTACCAACAATCAACTATTGCGGTTGACTATTTACTAATTATTTCGACACTCAAGTCAACGCCTTTTCTTTCCGCTTGAACTGCCAAATAATAATAATACCATCGTCAAAACACACTTTGTTTCACTTGTAATAATATTCTCAGCTCAAGTTTACAAGACTTATCCCACCTACGTAGAATGGTCCATTACCAATATCATTAAAAGTACATCTATGGATGTGCCTATACATAGAGCAGAGAGACGAGCCATCACATTATGAATAAATTACCCTCTTCATCACATTAAAACACAATTAACATTCCAAATTTAAATTATCTAAAAAAATTATACTGTTTCGCTAATTCTTTCCTATCCGCTCTTTACATCTGCAAACTACAATCCTTGCAAATCTCCCACCAATTGAAAGATCCAAAAATTTGGTACGCTACCAACAGGGTAGACACTCATCAAATATTTGGAAGCGAACTTCTGCAACCCACCATCGTAACATCTTCTATTTTTTGTTTCCAGGCTTACTACCTTCAACCTCCACTCTCATCCATCATCCTGAACTAACGTCATCGGTGAAATCCAAACTCCATGGTTCAGTACCACAACCTGCCTTCAGCTTCTACGACTAAAGACAAGTTTCTTACGTTAATAAAGAACTGCTTAAAAAAATCGACCGCCACTTCACTTGCCAGTAGTCATTCAACCCTGCACTACAACCTGTCAGTCAGTCTAAAATGTAGGTAGAAAAAATAGCAGATCTTTGGCCTCAAAAGTCGAAATCGAAATATAATTGGAAATAAATTTGGAAAATGCAGTTAGATGGGATGGAGTTTGAAATTGTTTTAAGGATCTCTAAATTGACTAACAAGAGGGAGAAGGAAATTGTGAAAAGATAAGTTGCAGAAAGACTGAAAGAAAGGAGCCTCTTATTTCCTTTTCAGATATCATTCATAACACATTTTTATGCACTCATTCATCTGCGATTTTGAAAGCTGAGGTTGCAAACTGAGCCAAGGAGTAATTACATGTTGATGCCAAGTGAAGTCAAGGTAAGGAAAAAATAAAAAGTCACAAGAGATTACTCAACTTAAATATAGATTTTAAAGACGTGACATCATATCTTCCTCTGTTATCAACGAACGAATAATGCCCAGCCCCAAGCTGACATGAACTCATAACTTATTTGAAATACATTAATACATATCAACGAGTTATGAGACTGGATCGTGGAGCATATCTATACACTTCAGTTTTATCTTCCACTTTCACCTGATATTTTGAGTGAACCCACAAGCCATCATATAAACCGGAAAGATTGAAGCCCCATCCAAAAAGATGCTCCAAAAAAGTCTGAACTCTCTTTCTCAGTATGTGACTCCAGTTAATAGGACGTAAAAGTAAGATGAATATGAAGAGGAAAGATAAATGTTACAGAAGTATTATGGATAGGCTAATGGAACCATGTTAAGGTTACCACCATCACCACCAGCCAACATAACATCCTTCATCCTTTGGCAAATACAGAGTGGTAACTTTTACTGCGGTAGACTGAAAGCTTTTCCATTCCATCTACATTCAGCATTGTGACAAGATAAGGGCAATCCTATTTATAAAACCTTTACATACACACACACCCACCAAGAACGGACCAACTCTACGGACAATCTGAAATCTTTTAACCCGGGCTTTTGCTTTAGTGCTCTGGAAGGATGGGCCACAAAATTCAACTACAACTACCTCGCCTCATTATTTCTAGACTTTTAAAAAGTTGTTATTCAGGTCATAGCCTCTTAGGATTGCGTAATGTAACTTCCTTCTGGACTATCTCAACCCTTCTAAAATATATAAATCATAAGTTCATAATTATTTATTTTCCTACAAGAGCGGAATGTGAGATCATCTCTATTACTTGTTCGCACAGAAATTGTACTTGTGTACTCTACCTCTACTTAAAGGGATTCAATTTCAAGGGAGAACAAACACCAGCACCCACCACCCGCTTTACGTCACCAAAAGACACAAGAGGCTTAGAACTTCACACCTAGTCGATTAGAGAGAAAGGATCCGACTACTTGAGTCCTACGCATAGCTTTCCCCTCTTCCCAATCCATCAACCACTTTCGAGAACAATAGACATCCACGCTGGATTATGTTTACTACAATTCACATTCCTCATCCAATTTCAGAGTGTTAATGGGAAATTTCAACTCTCCAGAAATAAATAACAATCCCTAAAGCAATAATACCTTATATTAACAATTGTATTGACCTCAATTTAAAAACTGCCTCCTTATATTTTCTGTCTTTTATACGGGGAAATTGATGTGGGAAAAGTCAAGTGGACTTTCACCTTCATTTCTTTTCTACCATAGATAAGATAAAATATCATAAATAATAACAAAATAACGAGAGAAGCCATAGGTTTATTTATGAGATAAATAATATTAAGGGGGCAGCCGTTGGAGCAAGGGGGTTTGATATTATTATTATGTACGACGGAGAAGCTGGATTAATGCAAGCTTTCCAAATATCCCTGACTCATGTACCTGGACCAACAGCATGAAAAAAAATAGCTACTAGAACCAGAAGGATGTTACATAAAAGCCTGTACCATCAAATCAAGCAAAATATCACAAAAGAAAGAAGGAATGTAATATTTACATTCAAGTATAATGCACCCTGAGAAAATGTTTGAAAATATGTTCGACGAGGAATGCAAAGAGTAAAATTCAAAACTTTTGCGACACAACATGTTCAAAGTAAAATACTGTTTCAAATCTGAGTTCTCCAAGAATTTATACGCCCGGCAGGTTCTTAAAATTTTTTATTCTTCCAAACATCTTCAGTTTTACTAAATCCCATTGTTATTTGACATATTTCAATGAAAGTTATTTCTCACCATCTTTTCAAAAGTCAAAACCATTCAAAATTGAAAATAAACACAAGTTGGTACAAAATTCCGAATATTTCCAAGCAAGTTAATGCGTAGAGGTGAATGAAATTACAAGGATTAAAATTCTCCGTCTAGCAAAAGACTAGTAAAGGTAATGCGTTACAGATCCCGGCCAACCAACTTCCAGAGATCTCTCACATTAAAACTAGAAAAAGGGTTTGATTGCAATGAAAGTCTTGCGTCCGTATGGATGGACAAGTATTGCATGGGCTGGGGATGAAGTTGGTGGATTTTTTAACTCTCCTCACGTCACCTTCACGCCTTTGGCTTTGCATTTCGCCTTGGAAGAGGCAAAAAAAGGTTTCGCTTCTCCTCACTGGCCTTGAGTCAGTCAGTCCCTCTCCAAGCAATCAAGCTCTCGAGTCAACTACACTCTCCTCGTACATCATACCAACTTTTTTGCCCATTTCACGTACTTGGTTAGCAAGACTAGTCTCAACCCTTTTCTCTCCAACTTCAATCCAGACTATAGAGAAGAAGGATCCATTCCCCTCGAGAAGACACAGTCCGCCGACCCACCACCAAACCATCACAATCAACAATATATAATCACGGGGATTCATTTAGATTTCGAAAAAAACACAAGTTAAAAGCAACTATCTTATGGCTACAATTGAGCAAAGTTTATAAGCCAAGTCTACCATCTTTTAGTACTAATGGCAGAGATTTTTAAATCCACTCTGTACATTCCATGTGCTTTGCTGGAGTTCACCTTCCAACATGTTCAAGCCAAGCACTTTTTATCTCAACATCCAAGCTGAGCAAAACTCACAACTACAAACCACAATCTCTTTCAAATACAGCTCTCCCATCCTCTCCTAATAGTCCTAATCACTCAGACACTTTGGCTTCATCTTTTTACTATTCAACTTTGTAGAAATATGTGCTGTTTCATTTCATACCATATGCCACTTGGAGTCTTAAGTCTATACCCTCGGGCTATGTTCATCCTATAGAAACTCATTTCTAGTGGCTTAACCCACCGAGATTAGCAATAATGGAACTCATCTATCCATTTCCTTCAAAATATATCTAGGGAGCTTATCGCGACTGTGTAAACCCCGACCTGAATTCCCTTCAAATGTTCCCATGAACTTTCTCTACAAAAACAGGAGGGTGATTAGTTTGGGTGCCACAAACAGCTCCGACCTTCCTTGAAATGCATGAACCAGATTGTACTACCTAATCTAACTCCACCTTCTCCTATTTAATTTCCGCTCCATTTCCAGATTCATGCACAAAAACTTTGCTTCCCCGTGAAACAACTGTCGGGAATGTCGGCATTCATTCAGCCCCGAGTTCATGAGAACCTTTCCACAACTTCTTTCTAGATAAATGGGGAAAGCTCACGTAAGCCCAAAACTCATAGATCAACAATCCTACCCCGGATGACGTCACACAGTTCCTTCAACACATATCTAGAAACTACAAAAGTTCTCAGAGGCTATGGATCGAACGGCCAAAAGCGTCTGTCTGCCATCACCACCTCCTCCAAAGGTCACACTATTCCAAATCCCCGGAATTATCTCACATTCCTACTTGCCTAATCTCTTATTATTTCAAACTTTTTTACAAGGACATTCTGGCTTTTCCATACAGTATTTGATCCCAGTACAGTGTTGTGATATAGTAGGTCATAATGGAGTTGAGTTGGGGAGTGTGGGTGGATAGGAAATTAGAGCAGAGATGGATCAACTCGTCCAATTTAAAGGAGATTCCGGTCCTATTACTGATATCTCACAGTTTATACTTTTATAGTCTAACCAAGAGAAGATTCAAGCCATCTACAAGTAATTAATTTTGTAGAAGATACTGGCGGGGAGCTCTAGCTCTCTAGAAGCATGCTATACGATCTAGTCCCCTATTCCCACAATGAAACTCATTCATTGTCCAATAAAAAGATGCAGAGCATGACCCATTTCCGTATAGTAGATGACCTTAGAGGCAACCGGGCTCCCCGGATTCTCAAGGAATCACTGCACCCACCCTTTCTTCCATATCCAGATAATCCCCCATCCAGGTCATTCCATATAGCCTCCTCTACAGTAAGGCGAGTGGTGTGGAAAGAGAAGTGTTCCACGGATCTCCGATATAGATGTAGAGAATCCGCGAGGGAAGAACTTTGGGGACGTATCAACCCTTTGAACTACTATGGAGAAGCTTCACAAGCTCTTTATCGATTTACCAATTGCCCTCATTCCATTGAGAAGGCAGCAAAAGTCGTAGTATCCGCTACACCACCACAGATCACCAAACACCCGGTAGTTTCCACAGGGCAGTAGCCCAAACTTAAACTGCCCTGACTATTAAATCATATTTAGTTTAGTTTAACTGCTAGCCATTTCCTACATTAATACATCTCTAAAAAAAATATGCTAGAAACGAAACGTCAAACACAGATAAAAGACTTTCTATTAACCGCAAACATTGAAATTGGAGCTTGGGAAAATACGAGCCATTACTCACATTATTGGCTATAAATTTATAAAAATAAAAGTATCGATTTCAGCTGTTGGGTAACGTTTTCTAGGAACTTGAGAAGTGGCAATACTGTTCTAAATAAGTCTAGTTCAACAGTACAAGTCAATGTCCCTTTTCAATAATATCAATATCAAAGCTAAGACATATACAAAGAGTTAGAACGATCTGGAATTTATTTGGAGGAGCGAACTCATTATCAGTTTCGGCCAACACGAGGAGACACATAGTAAACACATCGTCCATCCCCTGCATGATAACTCTTCATTTCAATGGAATAGAATTTCATAGATTCTACTAATCCCCCCTTATCATTAATACCGAACTTAATAACCTCACCCAAGAAATACCTTATCGTTCCAGCCTCTCATTATTATAGGCATTCAATAATTCTGGGACCTTAATGACATAGAACTTTTTATAGTCCGTATAATTTGACAATGTAACTTTCTCCCCATATGATTTCATAACTGGTGACTAGGGTAATACAAACTGCTGACAGTAAATTGTCTGCCCTACCTGAACATCCTTAAGAAACACAAAAAAGTGAGGTAATGATATTATTAATTATTATGCAAGAGATATTATATGCAAATGTAAAGCCTTTTGAATTCTTAACCATCATCATGTTTGGAGTTCTCTTTCTTCAAAAGTCAGTCCAAGACAATATACCTCCATGTAGGTAAATGAGTAGGTAGTGATAAAACCAGATGCTTGAATGCAACTAGGACAGAGCAAATAAATAATTCTCATTTGAAAATTGCAAGTGAATGTCAATGTCTAGAGAGTAGTACGTGGTTGGTGGATGAGGTGAGATAACTTACATTTATGGCATCACATCTCATCCATCCCTAATTTCAAGAGATCTACACACACAAACCCACCACTACTCACGACTTACCTATTCCCCTCTTTCACATTCCAAGAGCACAACTGTCGACTTAAAAGCCCAACCACAAAACAAAACTACGAACCAAAAGCTTCAGCCTAGCAAAAAAACTCTACTACTCCGCAGAGAAATAAACACAATTTACTTTGTCAACTAGAAAGGATGAAAAAAATTTCGATTATATTATATATGAATAATTCTAACTTTAAGAGAAGGATTGCAACTGGAAATACAATAGAGTAGACGTTGATTCATAGCATTGGAAGCTCAAGATTAAGAACACGACTGTAACATGACCACCGCACCAACTCTAATCACGATCATTACCTTCCGAACAATGAGAATAGTAATCTTTCCAACTACTAACCCCCCCCCCTGTCCTCCTATATTCTAGATGAGAGATACTGATTGTGCAAATGGACTGGAGGTAACCGCAGAATAGAAGAGCTTAGATCTAATATTGAATATGAGATGAGGAATGCAAAAATCCTGGTGACCACAACTAAAATGTAACATGCGTCGTAATTGGATTGAGGTACTTTATAATTTATTTATCCTTCCAGAAAAGGGTTGAATGCCCGGCAGTAGTGGGATAACATCATCATCCATTCTACCACCACCATCAACCATCATCGTTTTTTACTCGTCAAACTATCCCTACTTCTCCATGCATTTATCCACAACATACCTTCCCAATCCTCTGTATACTACTTTTCAGTTTTCAGCCAACACTTGGAAAACCTTTCTCCTTTATTGGATTCAACCATTCAAGGGTAGATAGACCTGTGGGTTTTTATAATCGGCTATGGGAATCGGAAATTTTGTCTGCGCCGTCCTTCCAACTATTATATAATTCTGAGTTCATGCATTATCGCCAGATATCATTGTAATCATTACTACTATAAAATAGGTATAGATAATAGACAGACAGCCCGATTAAATATTCTTCCCTAATAGTAAATTCCATCTATAGTTGCGTGTATCCAATCTCCCTCTGTAATTTAAAACGTATCTCTCTAACCATTACAGAAAGATATAGCAGAACTACAAGGTTTAACCAACATTAGCACAGACCAATTAGCGTTTCGCAGGTAGTTCGTAAAAACTATTGCTTGGCTCATTCAGGGTCACGTGTATTTCACATGTACTAAACTCCATCCTCGTTTCATTTTCTACAGGGATTTGTTTTTGCCAACGTATGTTCTCTGAGCTTTTAAAGTTTGGTGGTTAATTCCGTGATTGCATTTATAAAGGTTAATAGTATCAGAGTCCAAAGAGCTGAGATTCTTGGGAAATTTTAAACTCCTTTCCTTAACAGTTTATTAAACTCTGAATAATTAACCTGTTCCCAACATTACCTTGTGGAACTATGAGCTATGGGATGAATATTCAATCAATTCCTTACTTAGCCGCCCCTAAATTCAATTTCGAATTGTACTATTACCAATATCAATCTTCACAAAGCTCTGCATCAAATATCCAAGGAATTAATTCCATGACGCAATTGATCATGTAAACATGTTCCAAATACTCTCCATCAACTTCTCTTTCAAAGTAGAAATCAGAATGTAAATTTATTATCGTTTCGTTTCCCATGGCCGTTTCTCATTCTCGTCTCCATGTCTGGAGAAATACTAGTGGAAGACTCCATTTCAAAATATCAAGGAAACTTCCTCATAAATAACTTGGTCAACGCAATTGTAAATATGTGCCTGGGAATTAAGTGCAGATAATGCAACAGTGGAATCACTCACTTCCTTTACAGACAAACTTTTAAAAGCCGGAATTGAGATTCCTAGTTGAAATAGACCAGAGCTTGAGCAACTAATTGAAAATTCATATTCCAATATTCCCAATCTCAAATCTCTCTGTACACGGACTGAATTTAGAATTGTAAAGCACACAACCCATCCATAATTCATAGTATTATTTCCAGGCTCATTTTACACCTCCTATCACCCAAGTGTGTATATAATTATCTCATGCCTGCCCTGAACTCCTTCATCAAACACAAGGAAATTACGTGATAGGTCTTTCTACACTTTATAATTAATTGCTAAGGCCCTCTCTTGAAGTCTTGTTTCAAGAAGAATCGTTTTGCAGGTATTCGGAGGAGACAGGCAGGATGTTCGACAGAGTTGATGGGTGAATTCAATCTGTCACATCTCCTTCAAGTCTCTAGGATTTTCTTCTTGCTATACGCCATATGTAAATCTAGCATCGGAAGAGAGAGTACACATAATATCATTATGACAATAACAAAAGCTCCAATGACATCCGCCCTTTGTCCATATACGTGACATAAGTTGCTGAAATCTGGCCGTATTTGTTTGTACAAAGCCCTCGGTGCCGTTTAACCTGTTATCAGGATCTTAACTGAAACATTTCACCCAATCATTTCCTTCCAGGATGCTACAGTATATTTCCCAACATCCCGATATATTTTTGTACACTATGCTTGATATATTATAATTTCATGCAGGCAAGTAAAAATCTGAAGGTTTCAACCCGTAAAATACTCTCATGAATGAGGCGCTTTGGAAGAGAGAAAAACTGAACGAATTTAATATTATGAAGAACCAAGAGGTCAGAATGTCATAGCATATCTTATCTTATCCTGAAAAAGATTAAAAAAGATTTGGAGTACTAATAATCAGTGCAATGTAACCAAACGCCGACCCTAAACTACGTAGCAACAACGATCCAGATTTCCATGTAACAACTGCAACTACAATTATAATTAATATTACAAGATATTAATTCCCGTAGATCTGAGTTTCTCGATAAGCCGGTCCACTTGTGTAATAAAAAGGTTTTGTCCGATAACGTCGGAGGTTACTAACCTAATCACAAATCATGCAAATTTCCAAATCTTTCCAGTCTATTCCCCATGACCTCGTAAATTATTTTTCATGGAGATTCATAAAACTTTCGGAACTCCTCCAATAAATTCGTAAAATGTCCACACCCAATGCAAACCTCCGGAGTCCGGATAACAACCCATCTCTGAATAGACAGAAAATATAAGTAGAAACTTTAGTCTCTCTCACGACTTGCACTACATCACCCTTAAGTTTGAAAAAATGATTGTAGAAGAGCCTAGGGAAATTTCTGAGTTCTTCCATTCCATACTACGTTATGGCTACTCGTAAATGGAACGAATAGTCAAAGTCGACTTTTGAAAATCACCATCGTAGCAAATAGTCTCGGTCCTCCGTAAAAATTAGGCATATAACATTTTGTTTGGAGAAGAACAGCTGGAAGTTTTCAGAAAAGCAGATACGCCGTCAAAATCCTTGCCATTCAAGAAAAGCAGAAACCAGAACGCTTTTATTCCAAAGTTTTTTTTTATAGCTTATTCGTGGCATTTTATTCTTAACATTTTCTACATCTTTCATGCTTCCGTGCCCTTTCCCTTTGGAAACTGTCTGTGCAGATTCCCACCACCACGACTAAACATCATCTGAAAAGACGATCAGACTATATATTTCCTTTTAATAACATGACAGCTTCATGAGACTGAAAATGAAGGACATACACACAACAATCCTAGAGATCCAGACGCATAGAAACTCCAAAGAAAACGATCGTGACATCCTATTGCAAAAAAATGCATGTCAGGGCATGTCTTAGAGAAGACCGGATGCCAAAATAATGAGTCTTGGTCTTTTCTTTCGTTCAGAGTTTATTTGACAGGATTTCCAGCTCAGATTTGAAAATGTGAGACCCCGGAGTGGACTGTGACATGAAATCATAGAAATTGTTTGACATTGCAAATTTCAAATCAAAACTATAGCATCCCGTAGTTCACATCAAGTCATGCAGTCTCTTACAGTCCCTTCTCTACAACACCTTAATACTTTGACTTGTAATAAAAATATATATAGATATGTCACAGAAGTGCAAAAAAAAGAGGAGACATCAAGGGGCTGTCACAAAAAAGTCAAATCCAACACATGTCTGTGAAAGTGTGAGAAATTGGAGTTGTTTCTAATAACCGCACCAATTCCTTGGAAGCAAAAAGAGTAAGAAAGATTAAAGAATTGAGAGATTTTGTAGATTGATCGAGTTTCCTGTTTCATGCTTTTATATAAGTATCAGAAAATCAAATTTTTACGTGACATACAAATAAGATTCTAAATTCATAACTTTTTACTTTATCTAATCTCAACTTCTGTGTATGTATCCAGATCCACGAGAACCGAGAGGGGATTGTCAACTTTACCCCATCAAAAGTTCATATCTCTGGAATCTACATGGAGAGAACTAAGTGAAGGATCTTAAGATATGAAACAAAAGGAGAAATAGTCCAAGTTGTGGCAAATCCCTCACCCTGTTCATCTGATATGATTTATCGTCAAGCAATAAAAAAAGTCTTTGAGATATGAAGCCCAAGGTTTCATTAATAAAGGAAAAGGAAAGAGATTAGTCTTCTCAGACAACCATCCTCAGATATTTATTTTATCCCTCACGTTCACAAACGATAGTCCAGCAGCACATCTGCAAACTCAAAACTCTTAAGATTAGTGACGGCAGGACATTCATCCTATCACTAGAACAAATCCAGACTTTTTTTCTGCAAATCATGACTGTCCAAGCGTCCACCACTGGCTAAAAAACGAATGAATAAAATAGTTACAAGTTATGCCCTATAGTAAAGGAGGAGATGACGAAGCGAAATATTAAATCATAGTACAAAGTTTTTTAACATTTCTTATGCCAATTCTTTCATCTTCCTCTTTAAATACAATAGCACCTAAACTCAAAAGGGAACAAAGTAAAAAATAATAAAAAATAATAAAAAATAAAGCCTATGGATAGTTCCCCGACATAACTTTAAACCAGGGAGCTACTGACACTAACATGACACATTCCCATTATGGCAGGTTGGATATTCCAGCAAAAAACATTTTGTAATGTTCCGTGGAAAGTCTACATGGGAGGGACTGGAAGGGATCGATAGATGGAAATCAATCAACTTGACCTGTCACGCCATCCCAAATTGCTCTAACCTGATTGCAAGCATAGACTAAAAGTGGATTGTGACAAGTTGGAGAAACGAGTGTTTGCATTCTTCCTAAGGACGTTGATAAATTATTTTCTCCATTACACACAAGTCCAATAAACTCATTCATTCTTCAAATAATATAATATTATCTTCACACTCTCTTATATTACAATATTCAGCTCTTCCCTCGTATGCAGAGAGTAGTGCATACAGCTACCCAAATTTCCTTACAAAACAAGACTAGTCATCAAAACCTTGACCCCCAACCCATGACCTGCCTAAGTATTCCGTCTCCGTGTCATGGTAGTTACATCAATTCACTACAACTGAAGTTGGAATATAATTGAGTCTCGTTCTCCTTATCATTTTAGAATCCACTTTATTAGCCATTCATTGAAAACCTTCGTTCACCCACCCACATTGAAGAACATTTAACCCATCAAAACCTAAAGGTTGGAAAAAGAAACAAAAAAAGTTATTAAATTGGGAAAACTTACGAGTGATTGTGCCCCTAGAGTTCCAATGATTCTGGGCTCCTTGTATAATAGCCGTGACACTCATCATCGGCTTCTCCTTCCGCATTTTGACCGTCTGCTTTTTAGACAGGTTAAATATTGTGGTCGCAATTTTGAAGCCCTTGTTCCCCAAATCCCCCGACCAATTAAATAATGATTGACCCTACACGCTCGTAACAACAAGTCAGGGTCAGCTCGGGGTGCCGATAGTACGGCTGGAAATAGAGAGACAAGCCCTACCGGCAACATTCATATGGAGACAATAATGTAGTAATCTCGATCTATTTTCACCACAGTGACGAAAGAAAAGTTCAAACGGCTTGTATCAAATAGCCAACACTTGATTTGAAATTTCAGAATAATTTCATAAAGTAGTAGAGCAGAATGGTCTAAATAGGTCAAACCAATGTGGATAAACTTGAACCCCCGGGTAAAAGTCTCGTCTCCTCCTTGGAGCTCAAAAAACTTGGCTGATTTCGATTAATCCGCTGCACTTGACTTGGCTTCTAGATTCTAGAATATATTTTTGTAGACAGCAATGGAAAAGCCAAAAATAGTTTAGCGTATATTCCACGATTTTTTGTCGCTTGTTGATGACCCGATTCTTAATTACTCAATATCCCTTCCTCAATATATTTACAATTGTATGTCGAAATCACTTATTTGAGAAAAGGTAGCCCCAAAACCTTAGGTACTTGGCATCACAATTTATTCCACGAGGTACGTAACGTAGTATGCAGTAGATTATAGCACCACAAGAAAAGGAGAAACTAAATTAATGTCCTGAAAGTTCTGACTATATCCTCAAAATTCCAAGAAAATAGAATTCCCTGAATACGTTGTGAGTCAAAAAAACTTTGTGGGAATCCCGTTTAACCCTTTTCACTTTCCTTGTTCCCTCCTCTTTGATAGTTCCAAAAATATTAATCCGCACTTCAGGTATTTAATGTATGGTTGTAGACGTTGTAGTAATTAATCAGGACTGCTTATATAGAAATGTACACCGGGATCATTTCCGCTTCCACCCGGGTATCTTAGGTATAAAGTAGTAGCAGAAGAGTTGAGACTGTTCTCCCTCTTGACCAAAAGTGGAGAGGGTTTTGATAGAATCGACAATCGTTGATATTCAAAAGCTTAATTCCCGGAGGAGCTCACTACTCAGAAATGCGTTTAAAAATTCATCGGTCAAATCCGAACGTACTTGAAAGTTGAGTAGAATGTGGCATAAAGTATTGAAACCCCAAAACTAGCCTTAATTGCATCCACAACGGCTAAGGTTAAGGTTCTGTACAGACTGAAATACTCTAAACTTGTCGCATGTATGTACAGTGGTATACAATTTATTTTGATTTGATTGTGAATTTAGGAGACAAAGCACTGTTGACTGTGCAGTATCGGTGCCTTTTCTGTTTAATAATATTATTCCAAATCACTTGAGAGCAATTCCGTTGAACTTGAAAAGACAGGAAGGTGAAGGTAGAATCGGAGATGAAATTAAAAAGGTGATTTCTCTTTTGAATTTGGATTCAAGTCAAAGTAATCTCGATTAGGAATTCTTTTTCTGTTCTTCAGATTTCTTATTCGGATTTCCTCCTGCACCATATCAGAGTGGAATATATGGGATGGCTAAATTCTATTAACTTTTATTCACTTAATCAAGAAATTCCGGCTTCAGATGTCAATAGATAAATATTATAATATTGAGTTATAGAATTCCAGAGTGTGATTCAAATGGTATAAGAGAATACTGCGTGGGATAATACGAGAGCTTGAATAGCCACGAGCTGACTAAAGTGAACTAGAAAGGCGAACCCGACCTAGACCAAGGAGTTAACACTGTCTGGTACGGAAATATTGAGGTCGGTCGGTATTATTCCTCGGATTCCCTTTAACCGAATAGTCCGAAAAACCGAAAGTGCCCGGTTGCCACTTGATAGAGAAAGGGGTATCCTCCTTGCTATATCCCGCCACATAAACTCTAATGTATTATAGATTCTTGTGTAATGAGACACAGGCCCACTGACACTCGCTTTGATAAGAGGAATGAACTGGTGTGACTGACTGACTGGATAAACGAGTACTAGTTTAGTGTTGACTTGCTGGGTCTCTGACTGATCTGCTCAGAGAGGTTCGAGAGTTGAACTCCCTTCCCAATAACAACACAACATACCTTCACAGGCTGTACAAGCTCTTGGAGTATCCTCGTAATAAGCGAGTTATAGTTAGGAGTTGCCACTACTGGACTGACCTTGGGATTTTTCGCACATTCAATTTTTAAGGGAACACAAGTTGCCACAATCTCTTCTACAAGCTCTTTCTTAACCCCAGCATCGGGGATTCTCATTTCCACCTCTTTACAAATACCTGCTGCACCTACCATGCAAATCAAAGAACAACCTACCTGTCTCCCAGCCCCCATCTTAGACGTTATCATCTTCTTCATTACTATCTCGTATCGCATTAGTATAGGGAGATTGATACAGAGAGGGAGAGTGTTAGCAAGAGCATGTTATGCTATCACATTATATCAACTTTAGGTTAGACGGACAATGGGCAACAACATCCTATGGAAGCACACAATAATGACCAAGTCAGCACTAGAGCCAAACCCCCCCCCCCTTGAAATTTTAATTCAAAGTTCACTCCATGCCTCTTCAATAATACACAACTAGATTCCCCACCATTTAAGGCTGGAGAACACGATATCAAACACCAAGCTACTACATACTAGCTGCAGAATCCTAATGTTCATTCAGTGGGTGGTACTAGGTGCGAATATCCAACATTGCCAAAAGCCAAATTCCACAAACAAAATTGTTGCAAAGTTTTGGATAGAAAAAAATTCTTGGAAATAATCTTTTGGAATCCTCGGGGCAAGGCTCCACCACGTACGACTTTAACTTATGAGGGAACCACGTACACTCCTTCTTACATATTCTATTTTAGATGCTTAGAACTTGGCCATTATTCTTATATCCCTCATCTACTGCTACTCTCCTACTTCTATAGACTTATATTTAAATCCCATATGTCTTAATCTTCTCAAGCTAATTTACATACTACTAGAGATAGATGGATGTATGATTGGAAAAACCAGGTGAAGGTAATTGGATTAGTTGGACCAAGTTCACAACCACTTTCCTCATTTCTCTCTCTCATTCTCAAGTGCACCAGGTTATCAACCGATAGTAGATGCATATACACAGAGAAATTATAACTAGATATGTAGATTACCAATCATGTGCTCGACCAGACGATGACGATTCAGGTTCACATGCCATGATTCCATGACTAGAGGTCAAGTTCCTCATCCCGAGAACAACATCGGCTATCCATACTTTATTCTACATGCGATTACTTTTATTTTCTGGAAATCAAGTTAAGGAGCAGTACTGGGAGTCCTTAATTAAAATTGCTACCAATCCACCACAGAGGTAATCACGGGACGAAGAAAAAACATTAAAAAAACTCCCTCTCCCCATCATCACAATATATATGGAAAATAATGAAACTGTACTAAAGCTAAAAAACCTCAAATTATACACTGTTACTAAACTATGTTAGGAAACTATAGCGAGGTCGTCAATATATTGTGCCTTCTGCATCGATAACCCCAAAAAATTAAAAACCATCAGATATGCAAATCTCCTTTTGAAACTAGATAGACCTCAAGACCGACCCCAACCCCCTCCCATTTTATCGTAACATATGGACCGACCTCAATGATCATGAACTAACTACAATGGCCTATGCACTAGCACACGAACCATTGAGTTTCAACGTTAAACTATAAAGGAAAGAAGGTCTTGAAACCTTGAATTGTGTCACGTACGATATGTGAAGAGGAATAATGGATGGAAAGGGCTCAAAATATAATGTGGAGAAACACGGAAAATGCTCATCAAATCCAAATCATTCACCCCAACTTTTTCTTCAACCACTCTGTCAAACAAAATAATATATATATAAGCCCATGCCCTCGAACCATAATAAAACTTGAACAAGTAGGTCTGGAAAATAATATTTTACTATGGGATTAGCTTGAATTGAACATGCTCTCATTATATTCTAAGCTTCTTGCATGCACCACACAATTGTAGAGCACGCGGAACGTCCTTCAGAGTCTGCACAGTTTCGCAAAGGTTTTATAAGGTCCTTGCCTTGCTTGCCTGCTACCTTCAATTCCATTCCACTACTACTTCCTATCCAGATAGAAAAATGAAACGACTATCGATTCCTCTAATGCCCCACTCGATAAAGCTATTATTTTTTAGTACATTTTCCAACTCATTCTCTATTGAATTTCAAAATACCACATCTATTCCATTAAAATCACAACTCTGGAAATCTTCTGTCAAAAACTGGGTGTAGGAATGGAGCCAAGTATTTCCCATCCCATGACAAGGATGAAAGGGTAAAATTTAGTCTTGTTGAAAGAAAAAACAAAGACGTGTTGGGTTAGGAGATTGAAGTCGATTTCATTTCTAGTTTCTAGTACACGATGAGAAGACTGATCTTCCATCCATTTAAAGTGATTGAGGTTGGCAGCTTCTCAAGGTTTGGGATCCTTCCACAGTTGGCAATCTATCCAGCTCATTCTGTATTATATCGACATTCGTTTATTTGCTCAGCTTTTTAGCTCCACCGTCGACAATACAAGTAAAAAATCTCCAAGAACATTTTGATTCAATCATCCTTCAATATATGATGGAATATATAATACAACTACTACTCATCCCTTCTTATATTCTCGCCATCGAGCTATCCTTCTCGCTTTATCTGTGTGCCTTGCTGAACCTCGGGGGAAATAGACTATCCATAGATATATAAAAATCATAATCTACCACAGGCCATAAGAAGCTATAGAAGCACAGGCTATAGAACAGGTTATAGAAGCTAGTCACTTGGATTGAGTTAAAGAAACTATAAGGATAAGAATAGGATGGTGAACTACGAGTTGAAGAAGATGTAAAGAAGACGGTGATGAAGCTCCATCCATACTGATGTTTGTGTAACCACCTCCAATTTCTCTCCAACGCCTTACAAAAAGTTACAACTTCGTCTGAAAGATTGTTATAAGATTACTAAAATCCATCATATCCACAGGGCAGCAATACGGAATAATACTTCATTAAAAAGGAATGAACTACTTCAAAAGTTCGATGAAGCCTTTTAAAATCATATTTAAAATCCGGATGGTTAAGAGAAACAAAATGCAAAAAATAGCTACTAACTTCTACCATATCGTATTGTAATGCAAGAGCAAAGACGTAGGCAACTTAATTCGACTATAACACTAGAAAATGAATATAAAAACATTTAAAAATCTTACTGACGCTATCGAGTCACTCAAAAAAGCTCTAAGCTCCAACCCTGTAGGCTGTATTGTAATATTCCTTTTGAGAAAGAAAATTGACACATGATCGATAATGCATAGATTATATACAAAATATTCTACATCTGTTGACAATACCTTAAATATCACAGCATATATAAATGTCATCAATAAACATCAAAAGTTTCAAATCTCAATATCAAAAGACTTTATACATAATTTGTTGCAAAATGCCAGTCTAGTTTTACGAAAACAAGCCTATCTCGACAGTTGAACCGAAACTTTTTTACCTTGCTTTCCTCTAATACTTTTTATATTATTCTTTTATTGACGCAACCACCTACCCAAAACTTTTGATTGCTATTCAAAATTCAATTTTTTTAGTAAGAGTTCCCTTTGTGTCAATCACATCATCTTTATCACCAAGAAATATACAAAACGCCCGTTAAATTTTGATGATAAAATTGGAAACTTGCTCAATTTTTTAACACGGCGGAAAAATACCAATTCTTAGCAACTAAATGAATTTCAAAACCTTAAATACCTATAGTTTTTCCCCAATACTTAGTAAACTCACTACCGTCATTATTTATAGACCATTTCTTATATATTGTAGAAGCTTCATCTTTAACACAGCCTTTCTCCATATCCTTACATGCTAGAATATTCCTTACAAATTCCATTTGAAATTCAGTTTTAATTTTTAAGGAAAAAATTATTTAGCCTGGAGGAAAGGTTCGTTAGCTAATTAAAGGTAAGGTATGTACTTTAAATGCCCTTCTGGCTCATCAACAGAACACAGCCGTACATTATGGAGTAATTTAGTATACATGGTAGACTCGTGGAGCACCTGCCACTGCCTCCCTCCGTGCGACCACGAGGGATTTTGCTCAACCGTATGGAAACACCTTCACCATCCATGATCCAACTTGCCTAATTAAATTTCCATCCAGGTGAGTCCACTATATGCCAATTGCGTAAACTGGTAAACAGAAAGGGGACGGATTGCTTTATGGAGACTCGTTCCATATTATTTTTACTCATATCTCTAGACGAAATCAGAGGACACTAGATAATCCTTTTGTGGCTGCTTAAAAGGCGTGATTTAATCATTTATTATATCCTCGTGACTCGAAACATGCCAACTAGAACTCGGCAAAAAAGCTCATTCTGAGAGTCTTTACACGAAAACCCATGAAATTATATTGTTGATTGTGACGACTGAGGATCGCATAATATTTTAAATGTGAATGGGAGCTTAAAACATGGAATTAAAAACAATGCGTACATCTTTTTTTCTCAAGAGTTCAAGAATCCTTCAAATTGCGCAGCCCACAAGAACCTCACAGCAAAATCCCTTGAGACTATTGAAAACAATTATTTACCTTCTTAACTCCATTAGATTTTTATCTCCTGTAAAGTCCTGTATGTCCAAGACACTGCATATTCTACTTTATGTTTAACTCCGTCGATAATACATCAGAAATTAGTACATTATGTGTATACACTATATACAAGCTTAAACTAGATAGCTTGTTTAATATAAATTTTAATCTTACTTATTACGCAGGTTACACACCGAAACTCGCCAGAAGTATATTAACCCATGTGGAAAGAAAACATATGAAACCTTTATGAGCTTCCTTCCTTACTTTATTAACACCTTAACTCCACAGTACTCCACACAGTAATTCAGTTTTGAAAAATTCCTCGTCCGAATCCACTAGAGCCATAAGAAGATGCTATAAAACTACATCCCGAAACTAGAGAATATCCAGTCACACTAGAGTTGTATGTAACATTAAAATCTTTATTTCCATCCTATATAAAAAAAAGTACAAAGGAAGTGAAGCGAAATAGAGAGGAATGATAAAGATGGCATTTAATCTCACTATCCTCATCCATCCTTAAATCCTAAAGTCCATCTTCCACAGCAGCGAGTTTCATAAAATTTATAAACTATGACGTAGACATGAAAGGATGAAAAGTCCCCCCCCCCCCTCTCCTCTGTGCTTATCATTCTGTTCTATTCATTATTATTTTATTATAATATAACTTGCAAATCTTGTGGAGAAAAGGTTGAGAATATTCATACCATTCTTTTAATAGGGAATCCCCTCTAATCTCCAGCCAATGTGAGGTAAACTCCACCCCCACTACTACCAACCACGCTATAGTGTACAAATCCAAACGAACTATCTAGGCAATCATTTCAGCTTTTTTATTTTTCTATACAAAGCTAAAGATTCACGGTGCATAAAAACAAAAAAAAGAGTATCTCATTTCATGGAATGAACCAAGTGAATGAATCAAAGCCGGTACACAACAATAATTTTCCTTTAGATACCAACGTATACAAGATACCTGGTATGGTGGGGTGTAATAATAAAATAATAATAATATATGCATAGAATGGTGAGTCCACATGTTCCTCAATTTTATGTTATATGGCCCTTGACGAGGCTGATTAAGTCTGGACGAATGGTTCCTTGATTACTACCCATTAGAACAGGAGGTGTTCCATAAGTCTTCTTCATTTTATAAAATAGCACGGAGATGCAGAATAATCTCGGGAACGAGAAAAAATATGGCTACTACCAACTACTATCAAAACACTTTTGTGCACATGAAAAAGTTTCCTCTCATACTGTCTTGGTTAGAGATATCACGAAAAATACAAGAAAAAAACAGAAACAGCTCTTCTTTTTGGGATGCTATGCTGGACAGATTAGCATATTCTTCTCAAGAGGTGTTCCGCACATACGGACGAGGCATCAAAACAAATACTACTTCTTGTAATGTAATTTGTGAACAAAGTCTGTCTAGTTCTAAATGAAATCGGAAGGGAAATGAATTGTTTTATAGTCTCTCTATCAATCTCTTGGAAACCAATGGACGTTAATACAATAGCCTGGTGGGAAATCAAGGCCAAAAAATAAATTTATTAAAAATAGCAATCAAACCATTTTAACTCCAACGTCTGTGTGTGTAAAGCTCATCCAACACTAACTGACCAATTCCTTGTTTACCCCTTGGAGACACAGCAGAGACTATTGCTTTCACCTCCACAATATTTACTTTCCCCTTTTCTCGTGATTTTCAGAGCCTTCACTCCCACAAACCTTGAGACAGTCTGATAATCAGTGTATCCATATCCACTTTGAAAGTTTTGAATAACCTTGAGTAGTAAATGAATCTATGGCTTTGGATAAATGTAACCAATCCCAACCATATGGGAACTATGAAGAATACCCAGGGCCATAAATTTTCGAAACTCCATCAATTTCTAGATTACATTTTTTTTAATAATCCATCATCACAGATGATGATAGAAGGACAGATGATGGATAACACCCTACTGTTACTTCGCTTACAAGTTTGAAAAAAGTGAGTGATTTTCCATACCGTAATTGTGGTAAGGTCCTCCATCACAACTGATGACATCTGCAGTAGCCGCAGAATCCACACGATGATTATTCATCATTGGGAATGGGAATCCAAACTCGAATCCGATGGATGAGTCAAAAAACTGGGAATAGGATGACATTTTTAACCGCAAATCAATAATTGTAAACTTTTCTTCTTCAAGGTTTTAAAATGAGTTCTGTGGGTGGTGGTAGAGCCTATACAAGAATAACTTGATACTGTCACTCTTACTCCTCACGTATTACTAATATACAATGAGTCCTAATTTATATACACGGAGATATCGGAGGTAATTAATTACAAATCTGGAATTATTCACAAGGGTATGAGATGAGACCACAGGCTTTGTGCTCAGAGCTTCCTATTCCTTCTCCTCACAAGATAGAGTAGAGAGAAGGGCTGACTGACTGACCGAGTTAATAGTTGTTGATTGTTTTCATCAAGTGTAATTGACGATAAGGGAAGTTATCTGAGGTTCTGGAGGACTGCGTGGTACATCCTTCAACTATTTGTGTCACTAAATTAGTGTTGAATGAAATGAGTGCTGAACCGTTGGATTCCCCATAACAAATAAAATTGGTGAAGAGGAGTGATTTTGAGAAAATAAACCATAACAAGTGTTAAAGTAACTTCCTCATCCTCATCAGGCTTAAACCTCACTCCGCTGCTAACTAAACTACTTATCATCCCCTCCCTTGACAACTCTTTCCAAATCAAGAAGAAAGAGCATGATCAGATTTTATTTGTACTTGATACTATATTATTGTGGGACCTATCATCATCATCATAATCCTCCTCATATCCATCAACATATCACTCCTTGTATAATCAAAGTATTAATTCTTATTGTGAGCCTATCGTTCTAGCTTCATAAATAACCCATTTGTAATGACAGGATAGGATATCTTTTCTACATCTCATGAAATTGGAGTTTGGAGTAATAGGCACATCATCATCTTCAGATTAGCTAAACAATTCTTAGAAAAGGATCACATTCGTGTCAAATTAAATGACTCCCCATATCAAGGGCCATGTTTGTAGTAGGGGATTGCGTAGATATCATCGCCAAGGCATCAGAATTGCTCTCCCTAGCACAATCCAAAATTTGTCATCTCACTTCATTACAGAATTGAGGATAATGGAAGAAATAAGTTTAATAACGCAGAGCTCCATTAATCAAGGTAAACATTTATATTTATTGAAGCCGTCGGATTTCTTGGAACTCAAGAAAACTTTTTTCCCGAGTATTCATTCAAGCTTGTAATTAAAATTCGTTTGGTGTAAAGGGAACTCTGAATTCGGTTGCACAACCTAATTCTAGGCATCGCCCACCCGATCTTATTTCGTAATTTTATTAACTAACTTCAATTTATAAAAGAAGTAGTTGTAACTAGTTAGCCTTTAACTCCTAACGCTATAACCCATGGTACACATTCTTAACACTCTTATTTCTGGATAGAGAAAAATTTAATTAATTTTAATGAAGCAGTACCCCAACGTGAAAATAAAAAGTGTAAGATGAAACTTTGAAAGTCTTTTAGACCAATTTACATAACTGCAGCTAATACGAACTGTTAGTTACGTGTGCCTAAATGCCTTGGATGGTTATACTACGATGTATATTTAGCTAAATGAACCAATCAGGAAAAAACACAATCTTTGAACCTGACACTAATGTTATGCATCTTGAGATAAGTTTGATCCAATAGGTACAGTCTGTACTCTGTACCGTACAGAGTACAGAATATATTTAGGTATGACTTCTTTATAATTAAATACGAGAATCTACCCATCAAAAATGCCTAAAAATATTCTAAAGGCCTACAAACATTTCAAGTTTAATACAGTGATACGACGGATTATATCAGTTCCCATTTCAAAATACGATCACTTGTGCAATCTGTAGATAACTAAACTGTGGTGCAGAGGTGGGGAAATATCAAATAACATTTATTGTCCAAAAATAAAATCTGCTAAAAATATGTACCCCAAAAACAAATATCTTTGATTCTTATTTTCAACTGTATAAACCTATTTGTTCAAGCCTACACAATCCACATATATTTACCTTTTTTGAACAAGCCGTCGGAATGTACTATAACTTGTATCCTAAAAAAGGTAGAAATCTACTAAATCTAGTCGGATACGTTCCAAGTTAATAAAGAAAGGGAGGAACTGGTGTCACAGTCAACAATCACTAGTAGTTCCCTATCGCCGGTATGTTTTTGTTTTGATAACATTCCCTACATGCTCGTCATAAGAGTGAATTGAATGAAAGAATACAGTGTCGGTATTTCCCCTCATTACACATTTAATCAATCTGTCTGCTAAACATGAGCTGTCAAGTCTGGACGGAAAACCAATAGACTAATCAACTAGACTAGTAGAGAGAAACAAGAGATAAAATATAAATCCTTCTTACAATTTTTAGATACGGACACGGCAAACTCTTCAAAAATCTATCAATTCCTTCAGATTATTCTTCATGCCATTTTTAGAATTGGCAATCTAACTAGACCTATGCCACATGCCACATTAGAAGTTTTCTCCTATAGTATGAAATAAATCAACAGAGCTAAACCTCCTGTGGTTAAATGAATTGAACTCGAGGCCCCAAGAAATTCTGAATTTACTAAATTTATCCTTCAACAACTATTATTTTCTACTGCCTACTGTTTTTAATAATATAACTAAACTACCGGCTTTCCATGATCGCTTGTATATTAGCAAACATATAATCTTGTTAATCTAGGGATAAATGGGTAAACTCCTTGAGCCAATAATAAAAGAATCGGCATTCACTGAACAGTACTAAGGTCACCTTGATAGCTCTCTAATATAGAATCTCCACGGGCCACGTCTACCGACTCAAACTCTTATATCCTCACCAATTTTATGAACATTGACAATTATTTTAATCATACACCAAGTGGTTCAGCAGTCACTTACTCACGTCCACAATAACATAGATAAAACCTTATCTAACTCTTCCCATCATCCGCTAGGTCAGGATCTTATACATCACATCTTGTAATCTCACGATAAAACACTAGGTCACAGCTACATCAATCCATAACACTGTACACAAAAACGAGAACTGTCCAAATAGCTTGAACACAATTAGATATTCACAGAGCAGATTTCAGACTTTAAAGCAGTTCTGAACTTACGTAAATACTTCAGAGAAAAAGGAATATAAATGCTAACATTAACTATTTGAATCACAGTACCAAACGATAGAACCAACACTTGTGGACTAATGTACCGAATCCCCACGAATCACTTTGGCACATGAGTCTAAAATCTTTACTCCCATTTGGAAAGAAAAAAGGAAGGAGGAAAGGAGAAAACTGAACCTCCCAATAAATATAAAGAAGTGAGAATAATGGGAAATAAATATTATTATTATCGTCTCCACTCCTTAGGACCTTTCCCTAATGGAAATAATCTTTCCATTGACACTCTAGGGACAGAGATCATAAATATAAGGCCAAATAAGAGGAAATCCACCGATCCTGTCAAACTCCATAGTCCATCTCCACCCACAGACCACGTCCATGTATTTGTATACATATCGATTTTAATAACAGAGAGGGATTCCTTGTAGAAATCATCATCATGATGCGTGGCAATCTAATAACATCCCACATTAGTAATAATAATAGCAACAACACTCAGAACACAACTATATACTCCTTTCCAACCAAGGCCCGCAAGATCAAGGCGAGAGGGACGCAAAGTTGGATATAAACTTATTCACGATACATGGAATTTTTATTCACCATTGGAATTCCATGTCTCCATCGACAAAATCGATTTTCAAAGTCAAAATTCCAAGAAAAGTCTACCACTGACCACTAAAGGAAATCCAAATCCCCAACATGACCTGTTCAGATAGTTTCAAACGAAATATAATTTTATTGAACTTGTTGTCGATAAGGTTATAACATAACCGAGGCTGGAGCCTCGTAAGTCATAAACCCAAGAATCCAGGGACAAGGATGGAAAAGGACTTCCAAATATGGTTATCACTTTAATAAAATCCACCGTCTTGTATATGAACATCCATGCACATATGTATCCACTGTATCGTACCCGAGTATTTATAATTGAAAAGAGTCCGGTGGGAAAAAATGTATCAAAAATAAATCTCTTGGAAACTCACATGACATTCTCTAGAATTACTCGTTAATTAGACGTTTCCCTTGATTATTTGTCCTATAAGCGGACACAGTAATATAAAAACTATATGTTTCCGAAACTATTACTCGAACAGGATCAGCCTAACTCCATCCTTTGTCCATCCAAGTTGAATGAAAGAAATTGGATGATGTGGTATGAATGTTTTTAAATCCGAACATAAGAGGAACAAAAGGGTTCCACTCTCCAACTTTATTATCCCATGTTCGATCCTATTGGCTTTCCATTCTCTATAAGTCTCAAGAAATTACTGAACCACCACCTCTCTTCTACTTTTACTGATTGTCTCGTCAAGGAATATTTTGCTCCGCTCGTAAATTCCGTCCACCTAATAGGCCGAATGCTGGTCTCATTGCACGAATTGAATGTATACAGGGTTCGGAATTCATTCCTAAGCAGATTGAGTGTCTTGAAGCATTTATGGCCTTGTCAAATCCATACCCGTCATCCCAAATGGAAATTCCAGGGCTTTTAAAGGTAGCGAAGCCGAACCCTGACCTCCGAACATTTCTCTCTCCCTGTGCAGACTCTCCATGCACTTTGACGAGGTAATAGGAAGCCATTAACAGAAGGAGTAGAGATACAATCATTGCACAAGACACACTATACCAAAAATATTAACATTCACAGCTCCAATTCAATTCCTAATCAACAGTTAGTATCTACTAATAACTTGAGCTGATTGAATAATAAATACGGGAATTTATTACAGAAAAACAACTCCCTCCGCGCTCCACCTTCAAAAATAAAATCCATCTTCAGTCGAGGAAGTATCCAACTTCCCACATTTGATAACCCACTAGAATAGTTGTGGGATGATAACCTTCATCGAAACGACAACAACACATGACTGACCCCAGCAAGAAGTCAGAAAACACGCAACGGAGCTTACTCACCCAATTTCTACCTTTTAAAATTGAGCTGGAGCTGAAGCAGTCCAGTTTAGTTTCAGCAGGCACTCTAAGTGTTCTCTCTGTAACTCAGTAAGTCTTGATGACCTTAAGGTAACCCTTTTTCTGATCTAATTATATCTTAACCAGAAACATGTGAGTGAGTATAGATAGTCAACTCTCCTAGTTTCCCTTTACCATCAAAAACCGACACAACAGTTTCAAATCAAAAGTTTTCCACTCGCACACACGAATTTCTATAATTGAATGAATACTATCTACCAACTGATCATGAGTACACATTTCAATCGTAAAGATATAATGTCCAGTGAATTGCACTTCCACAAGCCTACGACACTTGAATCTATGCACTAATTATAAAGATTTGGCCATACCATTTAGGAAGGGTTTTAAGTGCTCTTACGAAGACTATTGGCCTAGAGAAAATATTAACATTCGTATACCGGCCAGACGCAGACCTGTCTTGATTGCTTTCCATCACGAAGGGATCGAAACCATTCAAAGATGTAGAAATCTAATAAAAGGACAGAGGTAAATGCCCAAATGTGGAGCATGGAACCACCTTTCTACCAATAGTCTAGTCAATGTCAACCCATCTGCTGCCAGAGGTTCATTAATTAACCTCCCTTGGGTAAACTCAAGAACTGAACTTAATTAATTAATCCAACCACCGTTCCACATTCCTAGATGCTAAAACACATACCGTTTAACCACAGACATGAACGCGCTGGAATTATCCAAATTAGTCTGATGGCTAGTTGTATGAATTTAACATTTTATTTTGTACATGCAGAGACATTCATAGACAACAAGGCTCAATCAAAAATAAATTAAACAACGCACCACCTTATGTTATAAACAAAGCCGATACTATCAATTCGTTGTAAGTTTGTCAGTTGTAACAGTGCGGTTTGACACAATTGGTTAATATTAATTAATTAGCCCGCTTGCAGCCATCCGATTCCACAGGGTTGAGCGTAGCCGTGAATATCTGGAAAGTACAGGAAAGCCACCTGGAAACCACAAGAGCTTTCAACCTTGTCAAGAGCCAGAGCTTGAGGGATTCTTGTGGCTTTGAAATTAGAATTAGAAAACGTCAGAGCAGAGGAGATTCTCCAGCGAATTTCCTATTCAATTATCAAATGTCACATTTTCCGTCCCATTAAATCCACTCCATGTTCTATATTCAGTTCGTGGCTCATTTATCAGACAAACAAACCCAGCCCATTTAAACGTGATTGCACTCATGATCAAATTCTGATGAGTTAATAAAATCGCGAGTATAAACTATCATCACAAGTTCGTTTTTAACAGGATTGTCCATCTACTCTCTCTCTGTGTAGAATAACTAGAAACACTGAAAGGATTAGACTAATTTATGGTGTTATGAGGTAAGAGTCAGAGTGCGTGAAATTATTATGCAGGATTATTCAATGGCCGATATATGTGAATGTGACAGGAACGCGTGTTGGTGGTGATGGCTGTATTTTGTATGTGTAGATGCATAAGTAATTCAAGTTCAAGAGTAACGCCCAAAACAGGAAAAAGTAATAGCATTATCTCATGTTTAAAAACAAATTGAGATTCCTCAGGCAGAACGAGATTCAGAACATTTGGCTTCATTATTAGCATCTTTGTTCTACATTGAAAATATCTGCAATCTGCAATCACATCTCTTCTCTTAATTTAGTTAATTTCCTCTTTTTTCACATTCAAAAGCCAAGTTTTAAATTCAATAAATCTGAAATCCGACCGCCGTATAATCTCCGCTGGGTTTATTTATATTTAGTAATTAATGCTAAATTTTCATCCTCAGCACCTAACGCTTCACACTCAGATATTCGAATAACGAGACCGCAAAGCTTTTCCAACCTCAAAAATGGATAGCTTAATAATTTAAAATTCTCTTCCTACAGTTCATATTCAACATGAATATCTAAATGTCACAAAATGCTGGGCTGGAAATTACAAATTGTCCAAATTGTTTTGCTTAGGCATGGCCACAATTTCCCAAGATTACGTCTCCTCATACTAACAAAAGCTTAAAGTTAATGGAAATTCCCGACTTATTGCGAGACTTGCGAGAGCACTACTAATCCAACTAATCCCTACATTGTTTACCACGATATCAACAAAAAGGTTCATCAATTCCCAGATTTGAAAGTCTAAAAAGCAGCAGAACGAGTTTTTTTCCCCTTTGGAAGAATAATCTCCATCCTTTCAGTTGATTGTGGTATGGAAAAGCAGGTATGTATAATTCTGAATGATTTTTCATGTGTGAAATACAGAACTTATAAGAAACTCTTGAATAATATTAAGGTAGACAAGACACTTAAATGCAGAAAGTTTGAGAAGGATCGATCGCTGCATCAGAACGGGTAAGTGTCTGTGGTTGATAAAGAAGTTAGTAGTCCAAATTGTCGAAAACAAAATTACTATTAGCAGTATTAGCCAATACACGCTAGTTCTACGAGTCCTACCAATTCATATCCCCATCCTAGAGCCACCGCAAAAGAAATTATATTATTTAGTCGCCGATTTAAGTTGTTTGTAATTTTAGTATTTATAGCTGAAAATTCTTAGAGATCAACATCTAATTTACTAGATTAGATTATTTGTAGATGAAATCCAACATGCAATTTCTCACTGTCATGATTGACTATGCCGATGCCATGCTCGACTTGTTTCAACTTTCCAGTTCATCTAAAAGACCTCAAAACATCTAACCATAAAATGTTGATGATAAAAATTTCTATGAATTTAGAGATGATTTGATGATTGCACAACTTTATAAAATTGACAAAGCCTTCCAAGCGATCGGTATAAAAATGAGTTACTTACTTGAGTCAGAATATTCGTCCATATCAGGAAGAATTTCAGGAGCGCTTCGTTAAAAGTTGCATTAAATCTTTTATGATTTCTTCAGACTGATTAGAAAAAAAATTGTCAAATTGTATTTAGTTCACCGATGCTATCAATTGCGAGCTTGGTCACAATATCCTATTTTTAACATAAAATTGTTCTTCCAGTAGTTCCAGTTCTTGTTACAGAGCTAACATAAAATCATCACGCAGGCAAAACATTCGACAGTCAACAGTCCAGTGTAATCCAATGTCGTACGAACTAATTATAGAGTAGCAAGATATTTAATCATTCAGCTCGTCTTCAGGTTGAGGGAAAACTTTCTTTTCAGGCCTTGAATAGCACACGTTACTTTCACTCACACTATCTTCTTAATTATATTTCTTCATCCTTTATATTCGTCAATTCGTCGCACTTGGATTCCATTCCGAAGCAAAGTCCTCGCCGTCCATTCACATCAATTAGTAATTACAATCCTCAATTGTTATTCAGGGTCGACAGGAACTGCTCCTCTAATTGTTAAAAATTTTAAGGTTAAACACACCTTTGTACGTATGAATTAATCATACTTGTTTATACCTCAACATTTAAAAGTCACTGACTTATTATTTTCTTGAACAATGTAGCGGTTTTAAAGGCTATCGATGATTAAAACTTATAGATTGATTCCTGCCTCCTACCTATTAGCTTGACGAAACTTTAAAATACGATTGGTTGGTACTTGATTTTCTTGTAATTTTAAATACCACTTGACGGCGATTGGTGTCAAAGGTTACACCCCCATCAGAAAGTTTAAAGTCCTGAAATTTTGGCCAAACAGACAAACATAAAGTGTATGCAAAATATAGTGAAGCCCTTTTCGACTGTATCAATGCTAACCTGATGGAAATTGTAGGTGTCTGCATCGTCAACTGTGCTTGTCCAGTCCTTTGTCCAGTAGTAGTAGTAGTCCAGATTTGTCAAAGAGCTTATTTTGTATTTTTGAGGATCAGCAGTGGGGGTATCAACAAGAGTGGGAGTTAGCAGCTAGGATGTGGTGTGGTGACCCCAACTATTGTCCCTCGTCTTCCCTCCCTGTCCCCAATTATAAATGGAGGAAACTAAATACATAATGATGAGAGAGTTAAATTTAGTCTCAAGGCGACACACACACTATTTCAAAATTTCACTAGTTTCCTTCCATCTTCTTGGAATTGGAGAGCGAGGAAGTCCAGGAAAAAGTCTATATACATCAACTGAATGGAATTTCTACACCTCTCTGCTGGAAATAGTAGTGTGAGGAGGATGGAATAAACTTTACAACCATCCTATATAGACCATTAAAACAATCCTTGTAATACTACACGGACATCTGCCTATACAATTCCCCGATTCGGATCGATCAGATGCGCATTCCACAATCCTTCAGCGAAAAAAACTCGAAAAGCAAGTAGGAACTTACCGTTAACGACAACTATTGCACCTCCGTCTCCTCTTCCACAAATCTCCCACAGTTCAGCCAAGGAAGTGACCGTGTCTCCTCCCTACGCGGGTATGAGGGTCAAGTGTATTCCTTTTAATTTTAAACACCCACCCGACAACTCCTTCCTTACCGTGTCACACGGTCACTACTCTCAACCCACAACAACACATCATTTATTCCACACAAACTCTTCCTTCCCAGTTCCCACAAAATTCTCAAATTTTAAAATCAACAGAACAACACAGGGGGCTGGCAAAATGTAATTTAAAAACAAATTTAAAAAACTATTCCAAGGGAGATTGAAGAGCCATTGAATCAATTCTTGGACCAACCCAGCACCTCTCTCTCCAGTCTCTCCCAATTCCGGTATTTAGAACAAATAAATGAATGTTTCTCGATCATTTGTGGAGTAGAGTTTAGTAATTCGAGGGAATGAGGATTCCAAAGTGGAGTACGGACTGTCTGGCGAGGGTTTGAATTGTAAAAAAGTTAAAAAAACTTGTAACTCACGATACTAGTACATAGCCTACATGTTTCACACAATGTAGGATCCATCCATCGTGGTAAATACCTCATCCAAGCCATTGCACATAGACCAGCATCCACACTATAAATATTATTATTCACACACTTCTCCCTTTAAACAGAGAATAGACTGAAAGAGGGTCAATGGCTCCTTCTCCTAGGGGAGAATGGGCGGGGAGGGGCACGGCCCGCCTTTCCAGGCCCATGGGGAATTTTAGCCCCACGGGGCCAGAGGCAAGAGGAAGGAATTGATTGAATGAGGGGGTGTGGCTAGAGGTTCTGCCGACCCTGTTTTAATTGTAGGTGATAGAATGGTGTGAAGGAATCCCCTCTGCTCACGCCCGTCTGTGCCGAGACGGAGAAGTTGGGGCAGAAAGGGTTGAACTCTCTCTCTGTAGGTGACACGCTGTCTCTTCCCGCAATTTTCTTGACATTTTTCAAGGGCAGCTGGGCCGTAGGCCGTAGTGCCATAGATGCACAATTATGCACATGGCTTGTCTGTGAATCTTGTCATTTAGTGTTTATTTTTTTATTCAAAACCGTGTGCTTGGATTGAGAGAGTTGTAGTTTGCTTGTAGTAATTAGAAGGACACAATTGCACACAGTTCAGAAGAGCCAAGTATGGCCTAAAGTATGGCCTGGGAAAGGGAAGCGGATTAATTAGAACTTTGTATGACGAGACCGTATGAAACCTGAATGAAACAACAAACAAGCCAAGTTTTTTTAAAGTGTGACTCATTGTCATATTCAGAGTTTCGACTCAATTTACCATTTGTAAAGAAAGCATGAGGAAAATTAAATATAAAAAAAATATAAAAGTCAAATAACATGATCAAGTTAATGTAAACCAAATTTAAAAGCCTTAATTGTAGTTTTTATTGCACACCTTCACTTCTCCCTTCTAAACGGGAAGGTATTTTTTCCATGATGATTTTTTAAGCAAGTGAGCAAGATTATATGAAAAGTTTATGCTCCTTACGCCCCTAGATTTACTATTCACTACTTGACCAGCTAGTAACTTACACAACACACAAGTACTCATGTTTTTGTTTTTGTTGTCGGCACATGACAAAATTAAACTTTAAACTAATCATATCATTCATTATCCTCAAATAGTGAGAAATTAGTAAAAAAAAAACTTAGCATCCCTACGCACATAAAAGTCTCTATAGCTGAACACAAAAGACCAAATCCTTTCCATGAAATCGGCTAACCTTCCTTCAGCTCCCGGGTATTGAGTAAATCTAAGGATCTTAAATGAGAATGATATCGATGAGAAGAGTGCTCGTCTACCTCTCCAGCTTAGGATTCGTTCTAATCGTTAGTGATCTCTCCGGATTCCATCGGCACATTCTGGAGAAAGAATATGCCACCGAGTTTTCCTATCCCTTGGAAATACCCGACTTCCCAGCTCTAGTCCACAAGTACAGGTATGTAACCCGATTATGTATACAAGGTTTAAAAATCAACGACATGAAGTGAAAGAAATGGGATTTTGGAGTTAATATTTCAAAATATCAACCATTTTCCACAGAGAAAGTCAACCCGTACCCCACGACCCTATAAACGAAGTTGCCTCGAATCTCATCTTCTTGAATAAAGCAATAGAAGGATGCTCTACGGGCTCACACCGTCTTGTAATTCTAGTCAAGTCAGCCCCAAGAAACTTTGACATGAGGGAGGCGATTCGCGATTCGTGGGGGAACCCTAAGAGATTCTCAGATGTCCAATTAAAGACAGTCTTCCTCCTTGGAACTGACAAGGGCCAAGACTACAATCTTGTGCACGATGGCCAAGATCAATCTGACATCTCATTGTTGAATGAGTCGATTGAAAAAGAATTCGCAAAGTATGGGGACATTGTCCAAGCCGACTTCCATGACTCGGAGGACAACACTACCGTTAAGACCACAATGGGGCTCAGGTGGCTTGTGGAATCCTGCCATAATTTCAGATTCGCCTTATTTGTCAATGAAGGTATGTATGTTTCCGTGAAGAATCTTTTGAAGTTCATTAGACACCCTGCAGAATACCCTATGTACTGGGAGAAACAGAAGGAACTGGACGAGCAGAGGCTTTTGAAAGAGTCTCTTCTAAGGGTTCCAAGGGCTGTGCGAACACAAGATTCTAAGGTTCGGGATATTAATAATTTGGCCTCCGACGATGATCACCGACAACAAGAGAATAAAGCTACCAGAAAAGCTCCAGTGCTGAAGGTTTGGAAAAATTCTCCGATTGATTTCGATATCGATATGGATGAAAGTGTCAAGTTGTTCGCTGGGAATGTCCGCTCTGGTGCGACACATAGACACAAATTGGGTAAGAGATAATATTTAAACATTCCAAAATAAAATGCTGTCACTTCTGCAGATGAGTAAGGATATTTCTTTTCAGGTACCAAGTATTTCCTGCCTTTGGAAGAGTACCCTTTTGACTACATGCCCCCTTATGTATCATCAGAAGCTATTGTCATGTCCAAACCGGCCGTACTTGACCTCTACTACGCCTCCTTCTTCACAAAGTACCTTCGTTTAGATGATGTATTTCTAGGGATTTGTGCGAAAAAGATTAATATGTACCCCTTCCATTCGGATTATTTCCAAATCGATCCTCACCTCGTGCACGATCCTTATGGGAAGGATAACTCCTACGTATTGACTGCTGATAATTTTAATGAGCCTGAGCGGTTGCAGAAATTTTGGAACATACAGAAGAGCAAGGGTTATGCATAGAGACTTGTCTCGTTTTTGCGTCGTGTGTGGAAAGGACTCAAAATAAACTGAAAAGAATCTTACATCTCACTATGTTGTATGTTGTATGTATCAATTTAGATTCGTTATAATAATATGAATTGAAGTATCCGTCCATCCATATAACTTTTGAAAATCTTAAACAACCAGAATCTCGCCTCCTTTGATTTGATCTGAGATTTTTTCATCGTAAATCTAAACAATATCAACCCTTGACTTTCAAATGTCTCTGTACTCATGTGATTCAAACTCTATTATGTATAAGTACGCTATATAATTATACTGACAATAATAACAATATTATTTGAATCGGGTGGCTATACACGGATGGGTTGTGAATTGTGATTGTGACAGTTGGGAATTTGTAAGATGTAGAAGATGTGAAATGAAAGCTGTAGTTAAAACGAGCTACTAATAATAAAGTCATTTTAATTCAGTTACATGCATGTATAGGATAGGTTTCTAGCCATCGAAGGTTTGTTATTAGTGATAAATGTAGTAGTCATTATAAACTAAAGTCTAATTTAAAATATTATAGATGTTATATATGTGAATTTCTTTCTTTAATTTTAACTAATCTAACTTCACAGTCTTCATTGTTTACGAAGGTTAGTACATACAGTACTGGTATTAAATAAGTTTTGTAAACTTCTTTCTATCTATAATGCTATATGAAATAAAATCAGTACCACAAGCCTAAGTTTGGTCATAATTAATTCTGGATCTATTGGTGAAATTCTTAATTTGTGGTATTCACTAGTTAAAAAAATTTACCACGTCTAGTTTTTCCTATAGCGTACTAGAATTAACAAGTAATTAAAAATTAATGTTGTAGTGGTGTATGTCCTTTCTGAGTAAGATTAATTTATTCGTTTCATTTCAACTCGGCCATTTAAATAAACTTTTGATAGTTCCAAACGACAATATAATTGCATTTTAAGTAGACTTTAAAATTGCTGAGTGCTGAGTTTATAAAGATGTGAAATACAGTTCTGCAGAAACCCCGTTTGTAACAATGTTATTTGAAGTCTTATTATGCAAGTTTTTACTCTTGATTATCCCCACTACAACCGTAAGTTCAGAAATTTATCCTCCAACCTGAATATGCATGAAAACTAACCATTAACTAATAATTTCTAAGATTGGCCAGGAGTCCCTGTGGCTCAAAAAAGGAATTTTGGGTACCGTGTTCTCACCATATAATAAATATCATAACCATAAATTGGACTACCAGCTTCCCGAAATAGTGACAATGATGAAATTGGTTTCGAAAAAATTTCAGAAAGTCACTACCTACGGAATGGGAACTACTTGTATGCAATTAATATGTAGTACACAAAAATCTAACTAATTAGCATAAATGTTATAATTGAAATTATTCCATCAGCTCCCTCCTCTCGTTGGAATGAAGGGAACAATAATGCAGAAGGGCTCTCAGCCTTTGCAGCAGCCACATTAAATAAAAAGAATGGATCCCTGTTAATATCAATGGACATAGGAATATGGCAGGGTGATGGTGACCCAGCCAATGCAATTAGAAAACAGGAAGTGGAGAACGCTTTTGATGCAGCCAAGGAGTCCAATAAGCTTTTCCCCGGTACCGTCACTGGTCTAATTATGACGACCCACTGGGGTAATCATCAACTTGACAGTCTGCTTCAATCTATTACGGAGAATGAAAACCGTTCAAGGATGCTCTTTTTAGATGTCGGGATTAGATCGAACGATTGCGGGAGTCTCAGATCTATGGCCTTGCTATCTCATTCCGTAGTTTTGGAAATTGTAAAGAAACTCAATTTCATTGTTTGCCATATACTTCCTGTGGGGAAAGGTCCGCATACGAACATTCCGGACACCGTTTCAGTGATGGGAGATATGCTTTTAGAATGGAGGGAGGAGTTTAAAAAAGTTAACCCCATGATCCGAATAATTGGCCAAACGGGTTGGCCAAGCCAAGAATTGAGCAAAGAAGGTGTCATAGGCTCAGTTCAGAATATCCAGCAATTTTGGACTCGAGTTGTGAAATGGTCAGAAACTCACGAGTATCGAGTGGACATGTTCACGGCATTTGATGAGCCTTTCAAATGGACGGTGGATAACCGAGCAGAGAGTCACTATGGATGGTGGATGAGGATCAAGAATGATACGAATGACCCTGATGCATTCATCGAAAAGATTTTATGTAATTTTACAACACAAACTATAAAAAAATTGTTAATCAATTTTGAGGAGAAGATTAACAGTTAGTTTTTGTAATGCCTCACGATGCAATCAGATACGGTGGGGAAGGGGTATGGATTAGAAATTGGTCTGGGACTACTTGGAGCATTCATGGTTCTAATATTTGTAGGAATCATTGGGTTTATGTACATCAGATTACGGGCTATGCAGGTGTTTTAGCATTTCTTTTAAAACTTAAAACTTTTATATTATATCAAATTAATTTTTGAAAATGCCGTCCTCACGCTTACCTAGTCTCAAATACTGACCAAAGCCGATATCGACGAATTCGAAAATGGAAAACCGAATGCGGAGGGGGAAGTTATGAGGACTGAACAAGATGTTTTGCGACTTCCTTATGACCGAAGCTACGAAATTCCCAAGGATGAGTTCATTGTTGGTAATGGTCTTAAAAAGCTGTTGCATTCCTTTGTGTTTCTGTGACCATATCAATAAATTTCTAATTGGTAAATAGCAGATGAATTCGAAATCCATTTTTACTATGGTTGTCTTTCATGGTTTCTTTTAGACAGGACAAAATTGCTCGGAAGTGGGGCTTTTGGAACGGTTTACAAAGGAAAGTTGAACGGGAAATCGGATGAGGTGGCTTTCAAGATGACGCAATCTAACTGTTCATCAAGTAGTTTGAAGAGCCTCCTCTCTGAAATCAAGATCATGATTCATGTTGGAAAGCATCCCAATGTTGTCTCCATTATTGGAGCATACACTGGCGAAATGAGAGAAGGTCAAATTTAGTTCACATGAACTCTAGTAGATTAAATTTAATACCTTAGCTTAACCAACGTGCATCGTTTCTTCTAATGTTTAATGATGAGCCCCGTATTTACAGGAAGGATTATGATTGCTATTGAGCTATGTCAACTGGGCTCTTTAGAAAAACATTTGAGGGCCAATAAAAAATCCAATCTAACCATAGCACCAACTAATGATTCAATCATCTATGCAAATGATCCAACATCATCGAGCGGGTCAGTATATGCATAATTGTTTAATAATTATTTATTGTTACTAACCCAATCAATTTAAATATAATTGCAGCATTCAAGTTGAAGACCTTATTAAGTGGTCTTATCAAATCTCCTGTGGAATGGAGCATATCGCTTCAAAAGATGTATGTAGTAGGCCGGTAGGCCCACTTACACTATTGGATTTCAATAATTATTCACAAAAGTGACTTGTTATACAGTTTCTTTATTCCGAAGGTTATCCACGCTGACTTGGCGATTCGAAACATCCTCCTCACATCATCTGGAACGGCAAAAATCACGGATTTTGGTTTATCTCGAAGATTGTACGAATACACTAATTACGTGAAGGAAAACCAGGAACCTCTACCGTGGCGTTGGATGGCCATTGAGTCCCTCCAACACATGACATTTTCAACAAAGTCGGACGTTTGGGCCTTTGGGATTACTCTCTGGGAAATATTCTCCCTTGGCGATACACCTTATCCAGGTTTGGCTTGGACTGTGGATTTCATTCAGGAGCTGCAGCGAGGTCTTCGAATGAATCAACCCAGATATGCTACTTCAGAAATGTATTTTTAAAATGATATTATTTACCAATTCAATATAGTGTTCATATAGTTTATGTGGAATATATATTATGTTTTTACATTTTTTTCTATAGATATAGTGAAATGTGTGATTGCTGGGATGACGATCCTGATAATAGGCCTGACTTTACGATCCTCAAGGCGTTTTTTGAATCTTTACTTCAAGAAGTTACTAAGTAGTTAGTTTAATTTATTAACTATTTTGAATGTGAATTATGCATGTAACGTTTTATTATTATTTTGTTTAGAGAGTTGAAAATTCAATAGTTTGTTAACCATCTTATGACAATTTACAATTTCATGCAGAATTATTTAAAAATGTTCTCAAGATAATTTTATTATGCCTTTATCTTTGCATTTTTTAGATATTAAAAATTAGTTTTGATTAGAACATAAAGGATTAATTTCTCTCGAGTTTTAATTCGTTTCAGTTATATTAAATAAATCCAACCAACCACTTCCATATGCATCAATAGAGATTCTATTTTAGCCTTGCATATAATAGTTTTGGCCCTAGCACTAACATGAATAATTATAATTGTAAACTTTTAAATCGAATTGATATACAACGTAAAGATAACTGAATTGACAATCGGCATCCCCTCTACTCGGTAAAATATGTTATTCGTGTGGTAAAAATGAACACGAACATTCGTAACTCGATGAATTACTGGGGTTTCCACAAATTACATTCTAGTTGACGATTAAGTTATGTAATTTTGGTGTTTGTGGCATTGAAATAGTTGATAGTGTATTCATAGCCGAGTGAAAATAATATGATCGCAATATTTCAAGTTGAGTTTCCGCATACTTACCATATAACCACAACTTAAACCCCATTTGAATCACGAAACAAATTCATCACTTTTGCTTGGTATCCAGGCGCTGTTTTATTAGTTTTTGTTTCAATGTAACTTTGAAATTAAACTATTCTTGGAAAATAATTAAATTAAATTATTCCACTTCGTAAATAAATTCCTGAAGCAATTTAAAAAGCAATGGACTCTAAAAAAAACCTCGCTCTTGTATTTTATCCATCAAGCTGTCATATTACTTTATTGTTATCACTATTAACCCTTCTCTGTGTAAGTTTCAAATTTTAACCACAAATACTTTTGGCCATATTATGATAATAATTATTTAAAGATCGATACGGCTCTAACCCAATTTGAAAGAGGGTCCCCCCTAGCCGCGGTGTTTACACCTTATAACAAATATCACTCCGACAAATTGGATTACAAACTGCCTGAAATAGTGACCGCATTGGAGTTGGCAGCAACAAAGTTTTCAAAAATCTCGACTTATGGAATGGGGACTATTTGTAAGTTACGTTTACTAGAAAATTTTATTACTTATGCAGTTCCTTCCATGGCAGTTAGAATTTTCTGCACAGTTGAAAAATAAATGCCAATCTCCCCAAATTTTCTGCTTTGCTGTTTCTCCACACATTGTGATTGTAAAAAACGAAGACTTGATGTATTCGTCATGTTATTGATGAGTCTATAAAATTAAATACGGTTGAAATAGCCACCACAGCCCGATGGAATGAAGGCAATGCAGAAGCACTCTCGGCATTTGCAGCAGCCACAGTAAATAAGAAGAACGGATCCTTACTAATTTCAGTGGATGTTGGAATATGGCAAGCCGGCTTGTCAAAGGAAATCATGAGAAAAGAAGTGGAGAACGCTTTCGATGTGGCCATAGAATCAAACAAGCTGTTCCCAGGTACTGTCACAGGTCTAATTATGACAACCCAATGGAACGATCTTCATCTCGAAGATCTCCAGCTATCCATCACGGAAAATCTCGAGCGTTTCAAAAATCTCTCCTTGAAAATTGGGTTCAGGTCAACTGTGTGTAGCAGTCTTAGTTCAAGAAGTGTCGAGCCAAATCCTAGTCCATTGGTTGTCGAAATACTGAAAAAAGTTGACTTTATAATTTGCCAAATCCTTCCCCAGGGAACTCACATTAACATTCCGAAAATTGTGACATATATTGGAACTGAGCTTTTAAGATACAAACAAGATTTCAGTACAGCAAATCCCAGGATACAAACCATTGGCCAGACAGGCTGGCCAAGTCAATCGGCGAGTGAAGGGGTCACAGGCTCGGTGGATAGTCTTAGAGAATTTTGGAAAGAAATGGCATTGTGGTCCAAAAAACTCGATTTTCGTATAGACGTGTTCACCGCGTTCGACGAGCCCTGGAAGTCGCTAGAGTTTAAAGAATTTGAGGGTCACTACGGCTGGTGGATGAGGAATAAAAATGAGACAAATGGATCGAACTTATTCATCGAAAAGATTAACTGTAACTTTTATATTGATGACCTTGATGTACATTTAAAGCTTTCATTAAAAGATTTTTTAACCTTAATTTACAGATAAAGAAGCTGTTGTGGTAAAATCGTATGGATTAGAGATATCTTTAGGCTTTCTTGGAACTATCTTCATCTTGGCTTTATTGTTGAGCATTGTACTGTTGTTCATCAGGTTGAGGGCTGTTGAGGTATTGACAAATGGCATTGATATAAATAATTCTAGAACCCATAGTTTACAAACGCATAGGAAGACAAAAAATTATTCATTTTGTCTGTAATACTCCATAGTCTCAACTCCTGTCTAAGGCGGACATTGAAGAGTTCGAAAATGGGAAAAAGAATACAGATGGAGAGGAATTGACGGAAGACGCCCTCCGACTTCCTTATGATAGAAGCTTCGAAATTGACAAGAACAAATTTATAGTTGGTAAATGGCAGAATTGGCAGATGACATTTGAAATACCTTTTAATTATGCTGTGTTTAGGTTTGCACTATGCTTTATTTTAGACAGGACGAAATTGCTTGGAAGTGGGGCTTTTGGAACGGTTTACAAAGGAAGGTTGAACGGGAAACCGGATGAGGTGGCTTTTAAGATGACTAAATCCAACTGTTCATCAAACAGTTTGAAGAGTCTCCTCTCTGAAATCAAGATCATGATTCATGTTGGAAAGCATCCCAATGTCGTCTCCATTATTGGAGCATACACTGGCGAAATAAGAGAAGGTTTAAGGATGCAAAATTTGTTTTGTTTGTAACTCAAAGAAACGATTAAGAATACGACTGAACCTTTGCAGGGTCGATAATGATCGCTATTGAGTTATGTGAAGGTGGCTCATTAGAAAAGCACTTAAGGACCCATAAATCTTCATTTCTATCACTTTCGACGAAAAATGCCTCTGCCCGTTATGCTAACGACCCAACGTTCAAGAAAAGGTATAGGGTATTCCGAGTTTTCTGTCCACAAACCCATTAGGTTGCAAAATTGTTTACTCTAATTCTTTTACCATATTCTCAATTCAAGTGCCATTGTCTTTAAAGTTGACGATCTGGTGAAGTGGTCATACGATATTGCTTGTGGGATGGAGCACATAGCTTCCAGAAATGTAAGACACTTTATGAGGTTAACACGACTAATATGTAAGCTGTATACATATATGACGTCATTAATAACGAAAGTTGAAGACAATTATGTACAGCGACAATTAAGTATACTTTTATGAGGCGCCCATGCGAAATTTTCTTTTAAACTCGACGTTACAAATATGCTGGTGAGTTGTTTTCATCTTGTCGTTTTGATCCTAAGGTTATCCACGCCGACTTAGCAATTCGAAACATCCTCCTCACAGTAAACGGAACGGCAAAAATCACGGATTTTGGGTTATCTCGAAGATTGTACGAATACACGAATTACGTGAAGGAAAACCAGGAACCTCTACCGTGGCGTTGGATGGCCATTGAGTCCCTCCAACACATGACATTTTCAACAAAGTCGGACGTTTGGGCCTTTGGGATTACTCTCTGGGAAATATTCTCCCTTGGCGATACACCTTATCCAGGTTTGGCTTGGACTGTGGATTTCATTCAACAGCTACAACGAGGTCTTCGAATGAATCAACCGGAATATGCTACCCCACAAATGTATATTTTTAAATTCGTGTTTTCAAAGGGATGAGCATGGAATTTAAGTTGACCTGTATGTTTTTATAGATATAGGAAAATGTGCGAGAGCTGGGATTGTGAACCTGACAAGAGACCAGACTTCACGGATATGAAGGACTTTTTTGAAGTTGCACTTCAAGAAATAGCAACCCTCGTAAGTACTTTGATAGCTTTAATATCTGTTTAAAAGTGATGAATTACTTGGGTTTTCCGGTAATCGACTTTCTAAAAGCCTAATTTTGAAATTTGTTAGAATTATCAAAATCTGAAACGTGAAACTGGAACGTCATCAGATGTTGATGTCAAACAGTTAAATGATATGCCAATCGGTTTTTGAACTGTACTGTAGGTGAACCTTCAAATTCCATGTATGCTGTCTTTTCAAGAAATAATTCATCCGTATTTTTATTTTAAACTTGACTTTTCATTCTCATTGAACCATTAAAAAGTAATCGCTTTTGGTCAAGTGATTTGTCCTATTTATAATTTAATCTGAGTTGAGGTGAGCAAATATTGACACTTACATATTCACTAGTGTTTACAGAAAGTATTAATATTGCTGTTAAGTTATTTACTAAAGATTAAGATTAAAGATTACTATTCTTAAGTGGTAGAAACTGCGTTAAGACTTTGCTTTGAGTTATAGTGCAGAGTTTAGAACAGAATAAAGGGTTGAGAGAATGTCAACTATACATAAGAAAAAGGTGTAAACGACAAGTGTTGTGTAGGGAAGGGAGATATAGCCGACTAACAAGAGTAAAAGCCGAGGGTGTTCGGGCCTCGTAAATCAGAGGGAAATATTATGGACTCATGGAAGCTTGGAGACTAGTACCACATTCGGTTATCGTAACTCACGGAACTGTCAGTCTTCTGTCAGATCCCTGACACATCTCATCTCCCATCTCTGCCATAAGCTAGCCGTAGCTACCGCATTGGAATTAAAGAAAAAATATATGCTGAAAAAATTAACTTTTCTGTTGAAAAATTGTAATTTGAAGTCATCTTATTTCAATGATTGATTTACAAAGTATTTATTTTAAATGTCACAGCATACTCTACTCATTTCCGTTCAATATTTCTGTCTCCCTTCTTGTTTCCCTTCTAAAAGCTAGTATCGAGGTATATTATCCATTCCGTGCTATATCAATCCACCTATTGTCAGCATTCACTCTATCAAATGTTCTTAAATAATTTAATCCATGAAAATAAAACTTTTCTACTTCCTTCAAAAACAAGAAGACGTCATATTTATTATTATTATTATGCCATTAAGCTATGAAATACATATCTCATAGTTTAATTTCATATGAGTCTGTTTATTTATATTTTATTGTCTCATATATTATGAGATACAAGTCTGAAATTCATGCGGTCAACATAGCATTCAAAAACATCAATGAAACTGTAAACAACTTCTACTTCTCTTAAACATTAGTACACAGCTTTAAAAAAATCCTCATTCGTAAAAAACACAAAGTTCATTATAAATAGTTCAATCAAAGCGAGAGCAGTCAATATAACAATTGAATAAGAATACTATTAATATCAAAACGATACAAAGTAAAAAAAATTAGCTTATGACTGTTGAAAAAAATTGAAAATTGAATTGACGAATACACATTTGGAAAAGTTTGAATACTTTTGGGATGGCAGTTCAAAGCGCTCGTACTCGTAACAGCTTAGTTCGAGGAGTTGCGAGGACTACAAGACCTTACTCCCGCTTTGAACTAACCGGAGCGGTGAAGTCAGTGGCATTCCTTGACATCGTAAATATTTTTCTAAATTGATTAATTGTTACAGTAGATTAACCTCGGTTAAAAAACGTAATTATCTCTCACGTTGAATTGGTTAGGTAATCTCCTTCTACTACATCTTCTACATTGGACTGCATCTCCCAGAATGGAGAGGGGTCTTGGATGACAGCATTTCAGGTTCAATTATGTTTCCTATAGTTTTTCGAATATGTTCTCTGTAGATAATCATTCGTTTTTGTTTAATATCAGTAAGGATCGGTTTATGGGCTCTCTATTTGACTAAATTGACCATCACCATCTGCCTCGCTATTTTTCTCTTCCATTCTGCAACAATGGTGAGTCAGTGACTCTCTTAAAATTATAAGTTTCATGTATTTTGTATATATTAAGACTAACTCTCGGGGATACAATGGGTCAAGTCATTCTAAAGGTCGATCATTGGGAGTCGGATATAATAAGGCTGTCTTTAAAATGTATTTTCTTAGAGTAGAGTGGATTAAAAATCCAATTCATAAAACGGGTAACTCGATACATGTTCATCGTATAATCCATCATTATTTTAGCCATGTTTTTAGCAAAATTATCCTGGGACTTTAAAAATCTACTCGAAACAAATCTAGCTACTGAATCCTATTTACACTGACAAATGAATTTTCTAGAAGAACGTCCATAACTGCCGAATATGGATAGGGATTACAATAATTCTTTTCACAATCTGGATGACTGCCTTCTTTGCACATTTATCAACATTTGGACTGCCAGTGGTGACCATTGCTCTATTTTCGATTATGAGTATCTACCGAGTGTTCACACTGGTCATTGTTTATGGCTTCATTATGGAGATTCATCTTGAGGGTGGATCTGGTTGCGCCTGGAGAGGCTTGTCTGAAAAAGAAGTAGAAGAATTCTTGAAGGGAGACGACACTATGTTAAAGACTTGTGACCCCAGTGCCAACCATAAACCTTATAACCAGGAATATGAAATACCAATGGATAATTTAGTCATAGGTTTGCATAGATTTTTGAGAAATTTTGAAAGGCTTGGAGAGGATGTTATTAAAAAATTGTTTTCACAGACACGGAAAATCCATTGAGACAAGGGGAACATGGCCTTGTGCTTAAAGGAAACCTAACACTTCCTGATGGCACCACCACTCTAGTTGCTGTCAAAAAAATAAACCCAAACTCTGTAGATATCGCATACTTTAAGGATGTCCTTTCCGAATTAAAACTCATGACCTGTATAGGGAATCATGAAAATATTGTGAACCTCATCGGAGCATGTACTCAGAATATTAGAGATAGTAAGACTATAAAATCGAGTTTATTTACATTGAACTTCATTGAAGGGAAATTGAATGCCTGTCGCTGTGGCAAAATACTCATGAGGCAAATTTTCGATTTTCTGTGAGGCAAATTTTTTTAGTGCTGAA
>JAQFYM010000409.1:0-70856 GCA_034694785.1 Agrenia bidenticulata
CAATTTATCAGCTTCTCAATCTCGACACTTTGCTGCTTGAGACTTGTACACAAACTTTTTTTAGCCTGTCTATTACATAGTCTTTTAATTATGTTATTTACTTGGAATTGCTACTTCTCTCTGTTTCTGTGTTCATTCCTTATTGTATATATCTAAATTACCAATAGTTTGATTTCCAGCTGCTTTAGATTGGGACTAGTGTAGCAAATAATTAAAATTACTGGCTATTATAGAAGACGAATGTTAGATTTTAAATCTTTCAAAAGGAACAGAAGTCTGGACTCAAAACCAAATGGCCCTTGCCTTATTTTTTTTTTTAAATTTCTAACCATGTTACAAGCAACTGAATGACTGCAATTGCTTTAAGCTCCTTGCTCATTTGCATATTGCATTATCGAATCTATCTGGCATTCTCAAAAAATATGTTTGCATCCACACGCAAGGTCAGTTTAAGTTTCGCCTCTTCCATCACTAACAATTAAGATTGAGATAATTACAATCTACCAGAGTCACAGAATATAATCCATGAAAAACACCAAAACCATCACTACTGTTACAATTCCAAACATTCCTCTATCTCCTCTGCATAGGCTAATTTATATCTGGGATGTCCAAGAACTCTCAACTCTGATTCATAACAATGTAATAGTCTGCTCTATTTTCCATGACCCTCCCATACAGAGAAATGTATAAGAGAGACATACAGAATATTCTTTATGTTTCCAACAATGCAATGAATAGGAAAATAAATAACAACAATCAAAGTTGTTAATTTGTTTGCAACAAGATCAAGTCACGATTGGTATAGAATCAGTAGAAAAGTATTGTTTAAAAGAAACACCAATATATTACTTACACCCTAATTTTTTTATTTGATAGACACGACATGCATCTAAACGTACAGAAAGCTTATCTTTACCTTGAATGATTACCGGACAGGAATTAATCAGCTGATTTATTACATTGTTGGCAATTAGCAATCAATTTGTGATTGTAAATTGCACATAATAATAACATAAAAAAATGTACCCACAACACAAGGTATAATAATATTAATAAATCCACCCAAAGTTAAATACATTTCTTCATTGGACAGTTTAATAGAAATGTAGAACACAACTTGCAATATCATCTTGGTAAGAAAAGTATGACCGTTAGCCTAGCTTTTACATTTCATCAAAACAGATAAGCCATCTGGACCTTTATAAACAGATATGGATGGATCTTGAGGATTTTTTTTCCTGAAAAAAAAAAACTGTAATGATCCGTTACAGTTTACAACCCTCATCAATCCGTATGGATATAAGACAAACGTATCAAAATGAAATAACACTCTCCAGACACAATTAAGAGCAAATGCTTTTATTTATACGTTGAACTTTTTATTATAGCCAGCACAATATACATCTTATGAAGCCACCCTTGGAAAACCCCTTGGAGGACCAAGGTGTTGTTTAAAAATTAAAAAACCTTGGAACGTTGAATAAGGAAGCTTAGAACAGTCCTAATTGCCGACACGGATACCGAAGGTATACTTGAGTGTATAGCCACTACCAGGAACAGAAGGGGATTCCCCGCTTCTGTGTTTTTTTCGAAAGTTTTTTTATTCAAGGCTCATCCCTATTTTCTATAAAAAAAAGAGCCCTTAAATGGAACGTAAGGCTTTAAATTTGTTTTCGTATACGATATCTGTATTCATGGAGCGTGCTTGACTTGTGCCACCGCGACACTGGATATTTCTACACATTCAGAATTTTAAAAGTCAGCTTAAGGGTAAATGTTACATATTTGTAGTTTAGCTATATTTTTATGTTGAGTATGGCATATTTTATATTATATGCTGAGGCCGGTCTGGTGTGGCGTTGTGAATCATCCCGGTAACTTGTATATCTGTAAAAGGTATGGACGACGAAGGGTTCGTACATCTAATGATTGACACACTCACCTGTGCCAAAGATGAAGCCTTAAGGGTTGCATTTTGTGTCTAGGTTTTAGTTTTAGTGTCAGATGGGCAACGGGGGCTCTTTGACTTTTTAGATTAGAGTTTTCGGAGGTGGAGGGATTTGAGACAATGAACAGTCAACAGTCAACACTCTGAGGATTTTTTTGTCAGGATTTTGATAAGCTTGTGTATTACATATAAATCATCTTGCTGTTTTCAGTTGAAGTATAAAGTAGGGTTGCAGCTGCGAACTATGTAGTGTGAACTGTAATCGAAACTCACTCAAGTCATCGATTTTTTCACTAATATCTTCAAATTATTTTGATCAAATCTGCTAATCTTATTACAGTCAGTGGCTTTATCGATAGTTTGATAATACTTATAAATTATTGAAATAAACTATGCCTAATTATCTTTAGACACAATAAAGGAGTATAAATAAAATAAACACATCAATTAAAAATATCATAGAAAAAGCACGGGCTACTATTTTACAGATACTGATAATGAAATTCCCATACTGCTACACACTAATATCAATAATGAAATCATCATCGATTATTCCCAAGTTAAAAATTGAAATTATTCTACGTACATTGCATAACAATGGGATAACTTTGTCTCTCTCCCATTGTTTGATCTCCCACTGTGATCAGTCAATATTACCAAATCACCTTTCAACCACAGCACGATATTATCAAATATTAGTCCTACACGAATGAATTACACAGATCCATGCATATTAATCCCCAGCCCCAATTATAATCAGTTTCATTCACATATCAAAACTTGAGGAAGTGTAACAGGTTGACAGTTGGTGTATTTGCAAATAAAATCACAGACACCAACTTTCCACGCATAATTTTAGACAATAACTTCGATTATCATACAAAGTCACCACAAACAACCTGAATAATATTTGACAGTTCACTGAAATGTCATACCATTCTCAACCTTCAGCGAAAAAAAAACAATCAGAGAGATCAATCAATCATAAAATATCAAAATCACATACTCAAAAACCACTCGAAAGGGATTAGTTTTGACCCATTAGGCCTGAAATTGATAATCACATCACCATATGCATACATCGATACACCTGCTGTACCCATAATTACGCTATATAATACACTATCCTCAAAAGCTCAAACAGACAGACATGTCACCACTGCTCCATCCATACCTGTCATTTACAAATCCATAATCTCTCAACTGTCCTTCTCAGTTCCATTTCCAAAACGATGAAACCAATTTCTCAAATCTCGGCAGTCTGCTCCATCCCATTCGTCATGAACAAAACATTCCGTGTGTCAGCTTCCCACAAAAGAATCAGAAAAATACAAGATTGATAAACGAAATTACAGATTAAACTATTTACCAAAACTTCAAACTCAATCAGGCTTGTCTCAATTATCCATAGCTGGAAGAGGTAACCACTCCAGCTCGACGGTTACTTACCTCCTTGTCATTTTAAATCTATCATTTAATTCAAAGCCATAATAATGGATGCATTAGAATATCAGGATGTACATGCAATATATCACAAGCCCTAGCTACTTAGTTCCTGCAATACAAGTAGCCTCCAGCTCTGCACACTCTTAAAAAGATTTGAGACAAGACAGGGGAGATTTATGACTTTGGGTTTAAGTATTAAGTAAATGGACTGGTTAATGATTGATAACCCTCAGGGGTATTAGAGAAGTCGCGTGCGAGGGCTAAACAACAAAAACTCGGATGAATAAATAACCCTTTCCTTCTGAGAAAACAAAGGGACGCTGTGGAATATTTTTTAAGAGGTCTACTCGCTTTTCCCTGACTTACATGCAGATTCCATGGTCCCTCATGATTCAGGATGACGCCAAGGTGGACAAGGCAGATGGTCATTTTCCGCATCATTTGCCCATCTGACTTACTATTGCAATTTATTCACCTCAAATCAAATCACTCGGGCAAAAAAAGTGGCCAGCCTTTTTGGGCTGCTTCTGTATCCTCAAGTGTAGGATGTACTGAATCCTCAATCTACTTACATATGCGTTTGTAAGTGCAAGGAAGGCCTTGTGTTCCCTCAAAGATTATCAGCTCCTGCTAAAAAGCCACCAAGAATTTACATTTTTATGATTTCTATATATTTTATTGAAGATAAAAAAAACAGAGCAATTTCAGTCTCCGTGTGTCCATGTGGCTACCCGTTGTTCCGAGCATCTTGTAACGAACCAACCGTCTTCAATCTGGCCGAAGAACAATGAAGAGACAGCAGCTGAATATTTACATTTTGGATTTTTTTCCTTCCTTCCAAGGAGTCGGCAGACGGGGTCCTGGGTCCATTTCATTTTGGCAATAATGCAATCTGCACAAGGGAAAAGGCAAAACCCACCAGGGCATAGGCCTTTGTGTATTTTGATTGGGTTACCTCAAGCTAACAGCCAGCTCTATTGTATTGTAATTGTAATATTATGTTACAGACACTTACTTATCCTTTAAAAAAAATTTAGAGATGATGAGGAAAAAGAGTACATCTGGAATCCAATGAAAATGGTAATTAGACACCTGTCCCTGTCCCTTATATATTTCTTAGTCTCCCCTTCAACTCTTTAGGGCTCGCGGAATAAAGTCTAATATGATTTAACCTAAGGGTTGTGCCCAGGTCAGAGGTTATTATTCACAAGAGGTTTTATCTAGCAAGCAACTGCCGCAGACTCACAGACACGACCCGGACCTCTTAGTTGACATTTGGTCTTAATGGCCTTAATATGAAACATCTGTAATTTTTTCCGGCTCAACACATTCCGAAATTAAGGAAAACCTTAAAAATTTAAAAGCAGAACACGACAAGGCTCCAGAGCTGGAGATCCATTTCTAGCATGTAACTTTGGTAGAGATGTCATACTGAGAAGGAGGAGAGGGCATTATATTTATTATTGAGACAGGCAGGTGCAACTCTTTGACTTGGAGTCAAGTAGTCAAGTCCATTTAGTTAGGGAAAGAGCCAGAGAGTGTTTTTTAAAGAAACGGCTAGAAAAAGAGACGTTGTTCAACCTACGGTTAATACTGAATTTTTTCCGCTTATTCCAGTTCGATTTCTAGTTCCATAGGCAGAAGTACAAAAGGGTTTCCCTGGTGTTAGTGAATCGGATTGTGTCACGGGTAGCATCCTTAAAATGATAATGTGATAAGATTAGTGGCAATGGTCGGTTGTCAGGTCAGTGGTGGTTCGTGGTAGTGTGGTTTCCCCCTCCTCGAAAAAAAAATAGGATACATATATATATATTCTAACATAGTAGACTTGGCTTAACTTCACCCATTCCATCACACAGGTTGTACTCTATTAGTTGGGGTTTTTTATGAGAGCCGGTGTCTTTTTTTTGGACTATGTGCTTTATATGATGCTACAATATATTATTTTTATACTAACGGGGCATCAGCTTGGGCACGCGTCGGCTATTAAATTTTCTACCCACGTTTCAACAACATAAAAGAAAAAAATCCAGAGTTGCTCATTTTTAAAAATAATTGGAAGGATTTACAATTTCAAGTCCCAACGGTGAACGGACTAGACAAGCTACAATTAGTACACAAAGCACAATTACGACTAAAGTCTCTGGCCTTCTTAAATCCAATAAAAGATTCATAAATTCAAATCCAAATTAAACTCATTCACCTACATCATTTCCTTTATTGCTATTAATCAAAATATCAGCAAGGATACATTTTTTTTTAATTCTAGGGACATGTTATGGAATTAAAGAAAATTGTTCCAAATCAAATCGATACCCTTTCCCAGCTTATTTTCCTACCAGAAGCAAGAGAGATAATCTAATCGAACGTAACTGCTAATAAACGATCGTTGAAACAATATCAAATCTTACGTCTTAATATTAAACAAGCTGTGTCCTTCTATTTCAATTGACAAGATATTAGAGGTTATAAACCTCTGTCTTAAAACCTGCCCCATGGGCCACATACAAAATACAACAAGAAGTACGACAGATCGGTCCGAATGTACAGAAAGGTGGGTAAAACAAGTTCACCTACATCAAGCCCAGGAATCAGCGAGTCCTTCTGCTTTCCAATCAATACGACAAATAAAATAATAGAAACGGAGGAAATGATGCACCTCATAGCGAAAGGTGAACTCTGTTAATTGCTCAAAAAAATCCGAGTCCCCATACCATCCAGATGTTCCCTTGTTTTCTTGTTCTAACAGAGGATGACTCGTGCCAACAATACCAAAGCCAAATTGTCAGTTACACCTTCCACACTACAAACTATAATGCAATCCCTCAACTTGGATTCGATTCATATACATGTCTTTCTCATTCAACTCTATAATGCTCCTAGGATACAAGTGATACAACTCATTTATTTATCCGATGATCCCACTATCAACTATCATACGCATAAACAAAGAGAGCTCAAAAAAAGAGTTCAATAAACGGGGTTAAAAACGAGATTTCAGTCTCCATGTTTTATACGGAGAGAGGGAGAGAAAAAAAGGACAGCAACCAGAACTAAACGTAGCTAGCAATTTAAATATTATTATTACGAATCTATTTTGCTTTAGTGCTCAGATAGATAGATTATATAAATGGTGGGGGTATCATCTGTTGTTCTTACTGTCTCATCCTTCCTCACCTCTTTCCCTTCCGGACTCTGTAGCTCGCTCTCTCCAGTTTTATTCCAGACTAGGGACCGTTTATTTCCACACGGGTCTCAACGGTAGCTTTTCACGGAGGTTCCTATGTAAACCCTGGCTTTCAAATGCTTCAACTCTGACTCATCCTCGTCCATTCATCCGGGGGTTAGTTGTACAATAAGTATCAAGTCATCCTGTCTAGATTCGGGAGATCGGGGCATGTATCAAAAGTGTATGCTCGGAAAAGGAATCTAATTCATGGCCTGTGTTATATTAACCTGTTAATTGCAATGTGGAACATCTGAGGTCTTGAATAGTTTTTTGAAAACAGGAGGAGGGGCCAAGGCTCGAGCCCCGAGTTGCTATTTTACAGGAAGTTATCATGATGAGTTCAAGGGCCTTCTGGTGCTCTTTGTTATCTCTAGAGTTTGGAAATGAAGTGACCTGTGGATTAATTGAACCCACTCCAAGTCTCCAAGAATTCAAGAATTAAGACCTACCCGTACATACAGTAGGAGTAGATTGTTTCATCATTTACAAAGAACACCGGCTGGCACATGGGAGTCTTGGATCATTGGAGGTTTGACTCTAAAGCTTTAAGGAGTCAGTTGGACCAGATTTTGCAGCTTTGTAGTTTCATACCCTCGGTAGACAGATACTCAATATGCTCTAGTTTTCTAAGATCTCCACCTAAAGGGTTGAGCAAGAAAAAAAAACAAGTAGCAAGGGCCAACTTATGCTCATCCAACTTGAGAGAACATTGTTATTACCAAGTTTTAATTCTCTGATGGATGAGCACGAAGCATCAGATTGGTTTTCGGTGTTGTTTTTCAAATGCCCATTCATGGTATCTCTGTCCCTAATTGTGTGATGGAAAAATGTCTAGGTTAATGTAATATACATTAGTGTATCGGGTAGTGAAAATACATGGAAACATAAACTGCTTGTATGAGAGCTTGAGGTTGTAGATTTTAAGGAGCAAGGGGGATGAAAACAGTAAAGGTTTCTGCGTCAGGTGTCAATCGGATCCGAAAAGATGGATTGAAACCGTTTGTTTTTCCTATAGGGAATCACCCTCACTTATCCAGGGCCGTAGAGTTTGGTGATTAAAAATATTTCGGATCAATTTATGACCAGTATGCATGACCGCTTATTGGCTTTATCCCAATCAATGCCATAAATTTCAGCATCTTATCCAATTTAATCGTGAAGAAGTCGTTAAAATCTTTTTAATGGATCGGTATGAAATGTTTATGGAATTGCAAACTAGAGACTTGGGCCAAGTTTTAATCGGGGCACGGGACATTGACGTAGAGCTAGGGTCCCCGTCGGGGTAGCATTATAATTTCACCGTGGACACGTCCCTTGTGCAAGGATAATAATAGTAGTAATTTATAATAGGGTTGGAACGAAGCTAGCACCAGACGGAGGGTCAATGGGGATGATACACACTCCAATTAACGATTCATGTCGGTGGAGAAGGATTCCTTGTACTGTTAAACTTTATTTAACGGCCTACGCTATGGAAATTTTAGAATTGGGGTGGGGTTTTTGAATTTTTGGGACCTGTAAGGTTTCCAGATTTACAAACATTAGAGATTAGATTTGATTTTTAAAATCGTCGTCTAAAATTTTAGCTTAGATTCGAACTTGTTCATATTGAATTTGTACTTTCAAAAAAATTGTATTTAGACTAATAGATCTTGGTCTTGGGTGCTCTGTTTGTATGTCAATCAAACAAATTGTCCAAATGATTTGATAAAAATGCTCAAAGTTCCCTGATATTGAAGTTTAAAAAAGCCAATGACACAACCAGATAGCCCAATCCAGTCATCACTGTGTGCCCTGGGCGATTATTCGTGAAAGGTGGAGTAAATCAAGTTTTACCTTATGCCCAGGTAAAGTTGGATTCAGAAGCCAAGAAATACGCACAAAGTCCATCAGGACCACATGGTCCTATTTAGAAGATCGACTCGACCTGCCCTGTGAGACACCACATGGACTGACTAAGTAAGTTAGCCCGTACCTACTACCACTACATACTGCTTACTCCTGACACGGACATAATGTTGGCGTACGCCGAACACGCTCCCTTTTAATAATAATCCAACTGTTCATCATTGGGATTCACCCTCAGTCAGTTTTTCTCAATAATCTCAATATCCATTGGAAAAAAAGAGGCAATTTACTTCTCCCTATAATAATATGCGTATACCAAGCAAGTAGACAATACATGAGGGGATACCCGAATGGGTTAAAAACTCATCATCTCCCATCCAGGTAAAAGAGTCCAGGTGATAATGCAGGATCCACCACTACTGCTTTCAACTTAAGCCACCTACTATTATCAGCTTATATACATCCTTCTGTATTAGCTACAGAGGACAAGACCAAAAGAGAAGATAACCTCACCTGCCTTCACTACTTTTTAAAACCTCTTGAAAAATTTAGACCTTTCAGTCCCAGTCGGGCAATCCTGGGGAGCGGATCAAAATCAAGTTGGAATTATTCAAAGGATTCTAATCTCGAAGAGTAAAGTGTGCCGATTTCCTAGTGAAAGGAGAGACCCCAACCGATCAAATAATTTGTCCATATCTTAAGAAAAAAGTAATAATAATAAAACCCATAACTGTGTCACCACTTCGGACTGCTCGCTACTCATATTTCATACCCGTCTATGAAAGTGTGAGGAAAGAATAGAAATACACAATCAAGTAGTCTCAATTGTCTCTGTCCGTGTGTGCTTGTGTGTATATCGTCCTCTCAACTATAAAGCCCGTCTAAACTCCGGTGTATTTGAAGAGATAAGGGAAATAATAATTCCACGGGATTACCAAGATGGATTTAGTAATGTTAGGGAATGTGAAAAATGCCCGAAATAATAATAGCAATCGGGGGTTGAGTTTGCGCCAGGATCCATCACTAGTAGCACCACCACCAACTGGTAAACGGTTCTTAAGTAGTTTTTCCACTTGCGTTTGTCAATTGCTAAATTATTCAGAGAAATTGATTTAATGATTATCTTTCTAAATGTTACCTGATGGAAATATTATTCGGAGCTTGCTATATCGTCCCCTTTGATATCTTCTCCCATAGATTCGTCCGGAGGGGGCTTCACACATTTCAAGAAGCGGAGGGCAGCCCAGTATTTCCTCACTGAGGACGAAGATAACAACAACTGCTTGGATGACATCCCAACCAGTAGCAGTCCGGAACCCCTGTCCCCGACAATTCTTTTGGGAAACTTACCTAAATCTCTACAAGGTTTCCGACGGAGACAGTTGAATAGTCAAGGCTCCAGCTCCATTGCCTCCTATAGTAACAGTAGTTCATACAATACGGAAGTCGACTCTGCCCAATCCAGCCCTGTGTCCCTTGTCCCTTCACCCAAAGGAGGACTCGTTCCATGGGCTCCGTACTCTTTATTTTTCAATAGTTTCCCAAATCAAGCAACAGCCCCCAATATCAATAGCCAATCCAAGATAAGTACGAAGACAACCACCGGCTCCCAAGACAAACTTCCGATCGATTACTCCACGAAGGGCCGGAGATGCGCGTATGATAGTAAGGACGTGGGGGCACTTAATAGTCATAGGAAGGATTGTAGGAAGAGGGACAAGTTCGTTTATGGAAGTGAGAACCTGTACCATCAAGACGATATGAGTTCTTTGAGGATGAGGCTGAACTATTGTGGGAGCACTGAGCTGAGCTGTGATGAAGATCAAGCTGAGGATTATGACCCAGGTAACATTTTTTAAATTTTGCTAAATTACTAGTTAATTAAGTTAATTACGACTAGAGCTGGAGGACTAGCTTTAGGACTTGGTAGCATCTTAGAGTATCTTAGCTTTAAATAAACTGTTTGCCATAAAATAAGAAAAAAATTACAATTTAAAAGTTGTTTTCGTAGATGCTTAAGGTAAAACAACAAAGGCCATGAGGTTGAAAGGCCTTCTTACAACAATATCATTCATGAGCAATACAATATTAATATTATGGATACTATCGTGACTCATATTTGGGCTGTTGCACCTTTCCCCATGGCTAAACGGGCTAAACCTTTAATTAACTCACCTTCCAAGGTAAAAAGTTGGAAAGTTCATTGAGAAATATCCCAAAAACCTCCAACTGATGAGAACATGGCCCAATTGATAGTAATTAACAAGAGGGAAAATCTAGACTGGGGAAAGTCATAACCTTCAATAATAATAGGCACTAGGTTTACAGAAAAGAAAGTGTGGCAACAATTTAACCTAAAATAATGGTACCTTTAAACTAAAAACTCGTAACCTTTTTATTTTCATTAAATATAACCAAAAGGTAATGTTAGGCAGTCTCTAATACAATCCCAAATCTCCATGTCACAATAGCAAATCTAGCTGGAAAAAGAAAGGACTTGAAAAATCGGAGAAATCGCTTAATTATTCACAAGATTGAAAGTGCGTCCCCAAGTCCTTTTGAATGAAACCATAGAGAAACGGAGAAAGGTTAGGTATGCATATTCCATTTATTTATTACCCTTGTCTCCTTCTACATTCTCTCTTTAAATATAGTAGGAGAAGAACGAGATTGATTAGACGATTTAAAAGGGTACTTCTCTCCATGCATGAACAAAACTTGTTATTCAAAAAAATTGGAATGCCCCAACCAAATATAAACCGACTGTTATCTAAACGTAAAAGACCAGTCGAGAGGCTACAAGGTAGGTCTAGCATTTTAAAATAGAGGGGTAGCACATTTGGGACACGAACGATAGACATTGTTGTTTTGATTTAATGGAGGACGGAAGCCTCTTTCGTGAGATTCTGAATAATTGACGAGGCTCTAAACTCTTGTGATTTGAACTGAAAGGATTCTCAATTATTAAAATTTAATATGCTGATTGATAGGAGAGGGCATATATATATGGATGACTGTGTTTGTATGTGTGTACTGTTGTTGGGCTAGACTATGAGTTGGCTCTTGGCTCTAATATATTCAAGTGCAGCGTAGGTACTTATAGGATGAAGGATACAGAATAGAATACCCGATTCGGGTGGGGTGGATTCTACCTCCGGACTCTTCTCCCATTAATGTAAGGAGGTGGAAATGGACTAAGCAAATAGAAGGAATGATAATACAAGGACCTCTTAATAGAGAGGTACAGCATACTGGAGTTTTAGAAATTAGAGGACCTTTTCTAGTCCCTTTATGGATGTAGCTAGTGTGTAGATTCAATCGAAATTTAGATCAATCAATAATTCTTTTTATTACGATCCCTTACGATTATTATATAAAGCAAACACTCTTCTCCATCTACTTTCTTATCTACTCCAAAGGAGAGACAAATATGGATCAGTTATGACTCACCTTACCCCAGAGGTTGAACTTGTCCAAGTCCAAAAGTGTGTCCACCTTGGAAATGCTTTCATTCATTCTCTCTCTGAGAAATTGGGAATGGGATACCGTTAAAGTTGATTTAGTTGCATGGTCACCTGTGCGTCATGAATGAATTGGATTTTTGTTTATTATGAATTGTAGAAATGCCCTTAAATCTGAGCTTGAAGTCATCGTCTAGTAACCAGAATGGGAGTGGCCACCACCCCCACAGTCCATCAGGAATCTGGTCTCCTGCAAGTGCCCTCGAGGAGGAGCAGAGGCGGAAGATCCAGTCCTACCTGTTGACATCGCATATCCTCAATGCCCAGAACCACTTGCCCCACCTGCCTTTAAGTACCCACTCCTTGCTCCAGAGCTCTCTCCAGAATATTACCAAAAACAGTGTGAGTGATTACACGAATGTTAGGAACAACAACAACCGCAGCAGCAGCAACAACAACAGTAGTAATAGTAGTAGTAGCGTACTTCATAATTATACCAAAGAAACTGGGGGTGCTTTGATACTGTGGAGGGGGGATTGTCAAGACTCTCCTGGATCTGTTTCTTCGTCTACGGAAATTAAAAAGAAAGCAAAGAAGTCTCAGAATGGTGGTGGACGGACTTTTTCGGTGAGTGGTTCTTTTTCGAATGTTTTACTATGGGAGTTTCATTGGGGGTTGTTGGGATGGATTGGGTTTTATTTGTCAAATGTTTGGATTTTTTGCAGTGTAATCAATGTGGGAAAGCCTTTAAGCGTTCCTCCACCTTGTCGACTCATCTCTTGATCCACTCTGACACGCGGCCATTTCCTTGTCCTTTCTGTGGAAAAAGGTAATTTTATATGTAGTATTCAACAGTTGGATTTAATGAATTGATTTATTTTAAATATTTTGATTAATAAAATAAAAATTATTTATTTTAGGTTCCACCAGAAGTCCGACATGAAAAAACATACCTACATTCATACTGGTAAGTTTTCTTTAATAAGTCTTATTTTAGTATCGTATCGTGCAAACTGCGAAACTCCTATTTACCATCTCTTGTATAAAGAGGTGATATACCTTACGAATATAAAATGAGCAGCATATTTATTTGTAAACTTTAATTTAAATTGTTTTTTTTAATTTCGAATTTAATCTTAGAGCAGAAAATCTTCTTTGCCTTATCTTTATGGCCCTCAATTCCAACATTCAAACAAATTAGATTAACAGATTGATTTTTATTTTTATTAAAGGTGAGAAGCCTCATAAATGTACTTTGTGTGGGAAAGCTTTTTCTCAGTCTTCCAACCTAATAACCCACTCAAGAAAACACACCGGTTTTAAGCCCTTCCAATGTACCCTGTGTGCCCGAGCTTTTCAAAGGAAGGTCGATCTCCGTCGACACATGGAAACTCAGCACACGACAGCAGCCACTCTCACAGGGAACAATGGCAGTGGCTCCAACAATGAAGAAGATCTCCCTTCCCCTTCTGACCCCTTTGTTACCACCAATAGCAACAACTCATCCTCATCCTCCACTGAAGACATGCTTCACGATGGTCACGAACGTCCCCAGAGTTCCTTAAACTTCGTCGATTTCAAAAAGGAACCTTACATCAGCCACCATGATGATGATGAAGACGTGGATGACGATGATAACGATCATGGTGATCTTGACTGATTTCTGAATGAAAGTCCTCAGGATTTAATTTTTTTCAACCATCGTCTTCGTTCGAGGGAACTCGCTTAGCTTTTATTTTTCAACTGATTCCAAGAAATCTCATCTCAAGGAAACGTAAATATCACATACGGTATTACAGCAAGATACGATTTATAAATTATTTTAAAATATGATACACAGATTCAGATTCCAATGTATCTCATTCCGTCCTGAAATAATCTTGCCTCATCCGATGACATATACACGGAACCAAGTAACCGATAACTAAAGAGTTGTAATTAAGTCCAAAGAGTTAGAACTTTAATTTGCAGTGCCTTTGGTAATATATTAAATTACAAATATTTATAGAATAGCAAGTCTACACATTATATAGTTGTTACACCTCGTCAGTACATATTTAAATTTAAATGTTATTCAGTCACACGGACACACAGCGCACTTAGGCTAACCTTTTAAAAATATCTGCACACTTCTTGAACCTCATGGACTTAACGACAGGGTAAAGGTTGAAAGGTGAGGGATGTAGAGCCAGTATTGTTGGAGTAAAGTGTACAGAACTAGCAATTAACGCTTGAAGCGTTTCGTAGAAACGCTCGTGGAAAATTGGGCCCTTTTGGTCCAAAAAATCTAACCCATTAGGGTAAGATACTTGATAGTAGTTATAGTGGTCAAAGGTTAGGTTGTTTAGCTTTATCGCACATATTTTCAGCACGAAAACGCACGAGATTAATGTATGGGAGGAAATTAACTGTTCTTATTATCGGTACTAACTTTACTAGTTATAAATAAATGATTAAAAAAATATTTAGCCACAAATGCTAATTATGAATCAACGATAAGGGAAAACGTATGCTTATGAATTGTATAAAAAACGGTTTACTTTAGGAGTAATTTTAATATTGGAAAAAAATATTTTGATTCTCCTAGTTCCATTTTGATTAAGTTTAAAAAAAAATATACTTGGACTATGGAGTGCAGGGTCTACTCCTAAGAATAAGTATAATTTGTACGAGTCTAAGGTTCAGTTTAATATGCTGTTTATTGATTTCAGTTAATAGTTATTTATTTATTGAATTACTTGTACTTTAACTTTAATTATTTAACTACATGGTGTTTTGCAAAAGTCAGTTTTAGATTTAAAACTTTTTCAATGTCTTGGTTCAGAGTCTGAGTTAGCTATTTTTAATGCAACAAGACCTACGAAAAGGTACAACCGGCCAGTCATATCATCACTACTGCTACAACAACAGATATTGATTATAGTACCTAGAAGTTATAATTATGATTTTGTGTATTTATATTTTCTTTATTTAATTTCAAAAACCCCTGTGTACATTTAGTCGCTTCGACCATGGATGTTTTGATACTTGGTGTACCTTTAACCTTGATGGAAGGGTTTAGAATTTACGATATTGGATCAATTGTGAATTAAGGAATTAAAATTCAAAAGTTCGATTCTGTCAGTATTTGTCAGTGCATTGTGTTTGTGTATCCACGAAATTAATTCATAACCTGATCAACCAATGACAGAACGCATATTTGGGTGGAAAATGACCTGAAATTATTACACAGATTGCGGTCGGATTTCCAAATAAATACACGTCCCCAGACTATTTATTTCCTGTATCCTTCAAATTATTGGAATCTAGATCGACTATATTTTTTTGTTGTCCTCAATCGATTAAAATCCTTGAGTTTTAAAATGAGTTCAAATGGAACATGCAACTACTTAGAAACAGTTTAAATTACTATTATCCATCCTCACATAGCTTTACTAGACTTAACAGATGTGGAAGTGCCAACGTTTCATGATAAATGACTCAAGCTTTAATTTTTTTAAATTCTTTTCAATGTTTGCTAATCCAATTAAAAAAAATTAATCCATTCAGGCAATCTATATTTAATTGTATATTAATATCCAATTTTTAAAACTAATATCGGTTTTCTGGACACCCGAATCAGCAGTTCTTCCAACCGAAATTGTCTACAAAATTCAAACCACTTTGAACGAATCTTTAAATTGAATTGATGTGGCAAATAACAAACTTTTAATGCTCCTGAACATGAAAAAAACTGAATTAATGTGCCTTGGTTAGTTTCTTCATCACTTTTGCTCCGGCCATTTTCTTCTTACAGCTCGAATTCTTTTGCAGTGATTTGAAATTTTGACACTGGTCTTGACCATTGTCTTGAGCAAGAAGGAGGTCCTCTAAATTTTTCAATTTATTGTTTTTATCAGTGCAGTCACAACAAACGCCCTTGATGTTGGCCTCCGCTCCTGTTGACATGCAGGGACAGCAGTTCATGCGGAGTCTCGAATAGAATAGTTTACTCAGTTCTTCCATGGCACATAGTTCCTCGGCTTCCTCCTCATCTAATTGATTCATGGACCCAGAATTGGAAGAATTGACTGTCTGAAAGTTAAGTAATAGACGTATTCTTGAATTAAAAAACAAACAGATCAAGTTTAACTACTAATGTGACACTCTTAAATTACACTTGATAGAGAAGCTATAATGACTGCTAACATGATCCTTCGGTACGCCATATTTTGAGGTATCAATAGATTTCGATTTCTTAGGTTATGAAAATTTAATTTGGTGTGGAAATATTTTGAAACAAAAGTAATTTCTGAGAACTTTGACTTGGAAACACCAATTCCACAAGACAATGCTTGCAGGCATCATTGACAATGAGACATTAAATAGTAAAATCTTTATTGGATATTTCCATGCCCTTGACAAACAAAGACTGCATCAATTGATAGCAATGCTCAATTTGACCTTTGAACCATAAAAGTTGTAGTGTACTCGCAAATATATTTCTGTTTCCAGTTACAGGACTCAAATGTCAACTCTGACGGCCGATTCTAATATGAGATCATCAAAGCGAATGTCTTTTATTGTAGTGTTTAAAATATAATTTTTTATTTCATTTTTTATTTAATACCAGTGTATCAGTTCACCACATTGGTCCATAGAATAATATTGAGATTTATGATAACTGAACAATTCATAACGAATGCTTCAGAATCTATAATCTGGACCAGTGTTATATTCAATCGTATAAAAGTGTAATGGCGTTTATGCAAATAATCTAAATCTGGTACAACTCAACATCTTCCCAAACCGCCCGGTGTGATTAATGATTCCAGATGGCTACTAACAGTTTTAAAATTATTACCTGGATTTGACGCAGTTCCTTTGGCCGAAAATTAGGTTTTGTTTGATTTTAAATTGTAATAGATTTAAGAGCTGTCGCTGTATGATTTATCCAACAGATTTTGATGACTAAGCCGAAACAATTACCCAGCTTTCTATTGATTCAGGGCCAGAAAATAAACACTTGTTGAAATTCCAATATTCTCAAAGCTAGATTTGAATGGAAATATGAAGGCTGTGTACCTAAAACCTACGTACTTTAAGTTTAGAATTACAATCGGTAGACATGCTACAGGATTGTAAGGACTGCTATCGAAAGTAAATATCAGCTGCTGTTGATGTGCGAAAGCTCATGATTTCTGCTATGCCATTTCTTGTATCAGAAACGATTTTTTCGGTATTAGGGCGGATGAGCAATCCGTTGTAATTAAGGGCAGGACCACCAGCATCTACGAAAACAGTTTGATATTATTTACATAATCTAATTGTATATGAATTCGAGTCTTCAAACTTAGTTTCGAAAATGAATGAAACTTCAATCGTAATGTCTGTAATTAGTCTAATGAATACGATAAATCAAGTAACCCGACTCAAGTTATACACTCACGCGAATTCCCTAATGGCTAATGGCATAGAAGATTTAAAGTTGACCGTGATCATGAAAATCAGCATCATTGGCATAACATTAAGTACATACTTACAGAAATTATAATCTGAACCTTTAAAGACAGAATCCTATTCTGGCCATTTAGTTTTTAAAGACGTTTAAGGGATAAGAGAGAGAAATTAGGCTTCATTGTTAGCCTTTTATAAAAAACATGGATGACCTACTTCTAGCAATTTGAAATGTTAAGTGAGCTAAGTTATTAAATAATTTGTACCCGTTTGGATCTCTTATGATTAAGAAAATGTCCCACTCACTAGTCACTGGAGACAATCTCCAGGAATAAATACTAATAAAAAACTTTTTGAAGGCAACAAACCAATTTATTTCCAATTTTGATGATTTTTTAATAATCGAGGAAGATAGGAACTTAGTAAACGAGCCAAGGTTTACAATTTACATTCCTCAAGTTCTGAACTTTTCAAAGAACGACTCAGATGTAATAAAAATAGTCGGTCTTCTTAGGAAGTTCAGCAACGACTGGAATAGTTCTGACAACCGGAACGGGAACGTACATCCCATTTCCGTAAGTCTCAAGGATGTTGGTGCGGACTGGTTGCTCAAGGACGATTTTGTAGTCGCTCGCGGTGGCATACCCTGCAAAGGCCAGGGCCACAAGGGTCTACAAAAATAGATTGATATGATCAGCATTTGGGTAAATACTAAGAAATTAATTAAGTTTAACTATTCGAATCTTGAAGCTGATTTGTTTTACCACGAAAATGAAGGCTTTCATTGTTGATTTGGATTTGGAGGATGTCTTTGGATTTTCTTGTATTCGTTGTAGTGTAGAGTGCTTGTATGAAATATGACGGAGTCTGAGCACATCTTTTATACCTGAAATTAATCAGGAGTATCAGAGCAACTTCTGTCTTAATGTCTGTAATTAGTCTAATGAATATGATAAAAATAGGGTGCACTACTTTGAGTTGTCCAGCTCTAATGGCAAAGGACAAACAAGGTTGACACTAATGTTGACCGTGATCATGAATATCCGAATTTTTGACAGAATATTTTAACATCTATTTTTACATATTAATTACAAATATGACCAGATCTAGACTACGGATGATTGCTGGGACATCATATTACACCAAAATAAGATAAGTTTGATATTTGGCAGATTTCATCTGTAAACATGTTCATATTTCTTCTTAAATATCTTATCAGAACGAAATTATTGAATAGAATGGAAACCCCCATTTTGGTAAATGTTAAGAATTATCTAAGATTCCGCTCGACGACGGGGTGATTCGCTAAATTAATATAATTTGTCCTTTCCGAACTATGCAAATCTTTCAAAGACACGAAACATGAATGAATGACTGGGAAATCCATTAAATTTTTTTTGACACTACCAGCATTTATAACGTTGTCATATTATTGAATAGCCACTTAAATATCGACGATTGACCGCTGAGTATTATTACATGACCGTTGTCCTAAGGTCATTGAGACCTGGTGGAAACATGGCAGTTCATTCACATGACATTGCATAGGACAATTTACAATAAGAATAAGCTAATAAATCAGCCACCACCGTCATGGGTCAAAACTTCTCATCACAACAACAGTTCATCGACCTTGGACAACGGCCACTTTTCCGTATCTGATTCGACGATTCCTTCAGTCAGTTTCTCCAAAGTAGCACAACTGAATTATCGACTGGGAAATATCTATTCAAGTCCTTGGGAAATTCACCGACATTGGTAAGTAATTCACCGAGAATATTTGGATCTAAATTTTTGCAGGACTAATTTTGATTGGTATTTCCAGGAAAAGATGCCACGGTCACAGTGGATGTTCGAAAGTGAGTCGATGCTTGGGAAGGAGTTGACATGTGTTCCAGGCATTGGCCCAGTCACGGCGATGAAATTGAAGCGAATCAACTGCGATTCGGTAAGAAGTCATTCCTGATTAGGTTTGTTCATCAAGGACTATGGGATAGTTACTTATTTGTTTTGTATTGATTGTGTATAATTTTGCAGGCTCAGGAGCTATTTGGTATGTGGTTGCGGCTTCATAGAGATCAGCAGAAGTTTGAGGAGTGGCTTTGCAAGGAGATTCGATGCTCCAAGAAAACTGCAAAGACAATCCATACCGCTTTTACCGACTGGAGCTTCACATTTCTGTAGCATTACTTCGACTTCAGTCGTGTGTCGTAAATCGTATTCAACAATTTTAAACTATTATCTTCCCAGTTGGAAATGTATGAATCTTAGAGGAAGCATATTTTAACTGTATGTTGACTGATCTACAAAAGTACAAATATAACTGCATTTCAAATTGTCATCTTATACTGTTTAATTTTACAATTAGAGCACATTTCGTTTACCATTGGACTGATTCCGAGAATCCCACCTTCTAGTTGGAATATTCAAGTGTAATATACAATCAGAGAAACCATACAGTAAATCAATAATTGCATGATGGTAAGGTTAAACATTGAGTATTTCATAATAATTTAATTAATAGCCTACCTTGCTTAATTGTATGAAATGCAAAGATCCCCAGAGCCGGGTATCGGAAATAGACCGGTAACCTCCGTTAAAATCCACAAGTTTCGGTAGGCTTTAACAAGATTAGAACAGCGTAGCAAACGTACAGAATACACACCTACAAATTCTACTTTAGTGTAATCAACTCACCCGGTATTCATTAGAAAGGTAGAAAATAACAAGTCTTGAAACCCAAATCAATATGCAAGCTTATAGATTCCACTTTATTTCCACCTTAGCGTGGAGACCCACGTGGAATCAGTCAAGTCGGCACTATTACCAAACTAATCCTTGATGCAGCGTTTGTCATAAAAAATTAAAGCTGATTTTCTGTTATTCAATATCATGGAAAGGGGTTGCCCTTCGATTTTTTATATCTATTCTCCTTGGAATCTGACACTGGATTTCATGCTTCCAAGATACAACGATTATACAGACATTAGGTAATGTGGCCATCATGGTCTTCCAGTCTTTCTAGGTACTATCTCCACAATGCTGATTAATTCGATTATCTGGAAATAGTGTGTAGCCTACATTAAATACTACTACTACAACTATATTGTCTCAGCCTGTCGAGACTTGCTTTTATTCGTCTTAGCTGTATTAGAAATGGTAGGGACATGGGATATCTTATTTCTTGATAAGGAGAGGCCAGACAGTAAGAAGTAGAAAAATTAAGTAGTGGCATTTTTCTAATATTTAATCTCTTCAGGCGAGAGGTTCGATTTAGCTGTATTAACATCGGGACATTTTTGGACATTCAGGCCAGTCGTGTTCTGAGACTTCTTGGGTAAACACTGTCGGGTCCTTCGTTCTTTCCTTCTTCAAAATCTGGACTAACCAGTTTTTTATTTGCTAAATTACAGTTTTTTCTTACAAAGGAACTTTTCCAACTACTGCTGGACATTTCCAACTGCTCTCAAATCTCAAACGTGTACACAATCAGAAATTATCTACACCGGACGTCTTCAACTCTTTTACAGGCAAGTATTTATTGAATGTTTATCAACTACTCATGCAGTATTAAAATTGTTGACCATCATCATAATTGTATTTAATACAATTTGTTGGAGTATCCCATTCTCATAATATATGCTTGACATCCTTGGCTAATATATGCATGGAAATTACTGGAAATAATGGAAATGTGTATTGTGACCTGAGTTACACGAGGTCTTTAATTTGGGTACGAATTCAAACATTGATTGATTAGACCTAAATAATACACGCCAGCTGCCAGTTATATTACTGAGGAGTTTTCGTCGTTTGTGATTAGATATAAAGATGACCTTTGCAGGATATCAGGTGACTATATATAACTCCATAGTCCATACCTCTTGGCTTGACCTACTCTGTCAATCAATTTCAGCTTTTGCTCCCTCGAAGAAATGTATTTGCCTTGTCATTGTCAATCTTGTCATTCAATTCACTTAGGTAGTAAGGTGAAGGTCTTTTTGCAGCACGTGTGTATCCTAAGTTGTAAGTTGTAACAGTGCAGACTTTCTTGGATATTTTATAAATATCCACAGATTTAATTGCAGCATTGGCAATTGGTACTCAACCACATTACATAAGGCCGGCTCATACGATCGTGACTTGGAGTTGACTTACGGAACATACCGATTTCCAACAGATAGTTATGTAAAGGCTGAGAAAGTTGGAACACGAAAAGGAGTGTCATTATTACAGAACACCTTGCATTATGCTGTTATGAAACGAGTTGTAAGTTGTACCAAGGCAAGAGTCTTTACATAACTTATTAGATAGACGTAACAAATTATAAAAACAAGCCAAGCAGCTTCAGACTATACACTCGAAATATTCGTCTGCTAATTTCATGGGTTGGAAAGTTATATACACTTAGAGTTCTTATCGAGATGATTGAGTTATCTAAATGCATCTTCCATGCAAAATCCAAAGAGTTAGCCACGGGTTATATTTCTATTTCAACCTTGTGGGACTGGGGCCCACCGTGGGTGTGACTTTTTGTCCCAGACCATGTGTGAGCTCAAAATCTTCATTAATCTTTAAAATGAAATTGTTGCATGTTGTCAACGAACAGACCAGATCGACCGAGATTGGATAACTACGTCAGCACGAAGGGAATTTAAAATGAAATAGGACCTCTCTGGAATGCTGAATGTTCTGGAATCAAATAAAAATCCTTGGGCACCCTGGAATTGAATTCCAGTGTCAGCATTCACTAACAACAATTCCAGCTTAACAAATCATTAGTCGAAGATAACCAGACAGAAATTTTTTTTTAAACATTTTCAACTCAAAACCAGGAACCGGTTGTCTCGTTAAAGATGCAACCATATTTACCGCACCTGAAACCTTTAGGACCTGGTAAAGAATTAATCTACATAATGGGTAGTATTATGTAAGGAAATGACTTTATAACATGAAGCTCAGCAAGAACATTATAACCTACTTGTGAATAGTTTGTGTAACTTGGCAGGAATCAGAAATTTTTTATACTCGAAAGATTTATCGGAAATTTTCGAGATTTTTGTCATTCTTTGGAACTTTCACTTACAATTTTCTGGTTTAAGTAAGCATACATAAATAAAGACATAAAATCTCACTTGGTTGTGATTACGTTTTTTTCTGCAAAATACCAAGTGACAGCTTCCCTTGTTTTGTAAGTTAAATTTAGATGAGATTTTCTGTGGTATTAATTGTATAATTTTCTCAGAAAAGAAAGCAAGCCAATTTCGACGAAAAAAACATTCTCCGATATTTTTTCTCATCTCATCTTTTTCAATGCCTAAAAAGGCTGGAGTAGATTGACGTCAGAGGATGGAAGCGGGTAGTTTGGGTGTCTTTGTAACAATAAGTGTGCTCATTTCTATACTGGCTCAATACATTTTCTCCCCGACCAAGAGTAATCTCCATTCATTCGGAGAGCTCTTTCACGTTCAGTCAGACGCTGATTGTGGCGTGGTCACCGAATTTTTCATTTCAACCGTATTTTTTTAGTCAATTAAGTTGCTCAGTATTCTCTAGGGAGCTTCTACTATTTTACCTCAGTTTTTAACGCAAGGTTAAGTCCAAAAATTTGCCGGTCAAGATTTGTCGACGAAATATCATCTGGAGGATTTGGAGTTACCATAAACGATTTTGTCGCCACTGTCTGTAGTACATATTGGATATTAGAGTAGACTGGTGTGCTCTTCCCTTGTCTATAGCTTATTCTAATAAGCTCTTATCTAATCTACCTGATAGAGTCGGTACACTTCAAGTTTAGAGGGAAGGTTTCGTCGTAGTGTGGTAAGTTTACGTCGACAATTCCTGGTTCGATTAGTTTTTTAAGGTATGTAGGCATTGAGTTCGATGTGCTCAGTCTGTGGTCTGAGAATTCAACTTTCCTCGGCATGAGTTAGTAGTCTAGCGTCTAGCTTTTTTCGAGTTGATTTCTTTTGGGGATTTGCCAACAATTCACGTACTTTAGAGTGTGGAGTGGTCGGCAATGTTGTGTGTTGGCATTTATGAAATCACTGACAGTAGCAACGTGGACATATGTCATATGTCTAGCTTCTCTAGGTGCTAGAGGTGGCCAATATGAATTTATTTACATTTTTCTAATCTACAATTAATTTACGTGTTTCAGCATACACTACAATATCCACGCCAAAATTCCGCACTCAACGATGAACGGATCTGCAAAGATGAATGGAGAATCTAAAGCAGGGGGTGACCACCTCAATGACCTCGTGGATGGCATGTCTTGTGCTGAGATGTTTAAAAATCGGGAAGGATTGACTTACAATGACTTCATTATCCTTCCTGGCTTTATCGACTTCATTCCCAGTGAGGTTACTCTCCACGTCAAGCTTACAAGAAACATTACGCTGAACTGTCCCCTCGTCTCATCCCCTATGGACACGGTAACCGAGTCTGAGATGGCTATTGCCATGTCACTTTGCGGTGGAATCGGAATTATTCACCACAACTGTACTCCAGAGTTCCAAGCAGCTGAGGTTCTAAAAGTGAAGAAATACAAACATGGATTCATTCGTGACCCAGTCGTTCTTACCCCCCAACACACTGTGAGGGATGTATTTGACATTAAAAAACAGTATGGATTCTCAGGGACACCGATAACTGATAGTGGAAAATTGGGAGGGAAACTAGTTGGTATTGTGACATCCAGGGATATTGACTTCTACGAAGGGAGGATGGACGTCACTTTGGACCAGGTTATGAGTACCGATTTAGTCACTGCAGGGGCCAATGTCAAGCTAGCAGAGGCTAATAGAATCATGGAGAAATCTAAGAAGGGGAAACTGCCCATTGTCAATGAAAAGCAAGAGTTGGTAGCCCTCATCGCAAGAACAGACCTGAAGAAAGCCCGAAGCTTTCCAAACGCTTCGAAAGACGCAAATAAGCAGCTAATCGTCGGAGCTGCCATTGGAACCAGGGACACTGACAAGGAGCGTCTGGATGGTCTTGTCAATGCTGGTGTTGATGTGATAGTACTGGATTCCTCACAAGGGAATTCATCCTATCAGATTGAAATGATCAAATACATCAAAGCCAAGTTCCCTAATCTGGACATCATTGCTGGAAATGTGGTGACCACTGGTCAAGCCAAGAATCTGATTGATGCTGGAGCAGATGGTCTTCGAGTGGGAATGGGAAGTGGATCTATTTGTATCACCCAAGAAGTTATGGCTGTTGGAAGAGCACAGGCTACAGCTGTTTACAGTGTGTCCAAATATGCAAGTCAATTTGGTGTTCCAATAATCGCTGATGGAGGAATTCAAAGCGTTGGCCATATTATCAAGGCTCTCTCTCTTGGGTATTTTTCTTTTTAATTAATTCAGTAATGTTAGTATTTCGAAAAAATCTTAAGATTTAAGTTTTTAATATGGAATATTTTGGTGATTGCAGATCATCTGCTGTAATGATGGGGTCTATGCTTGCTGGAACAACAGAAGCCCCAGGCGAATATTTTTTTGCGGATGGAGTACGACTGAAGAAATACAGAGGAATGGGCAGTTTAGAAGCGATGGAAAGACGAGATGCCACCACCACAGGGGGTAAGCCTGGGCAAGGTACATTAACACAACATGCTATGTTTTGTGTTGTGTTAAAATCTTAGAACAAGTGAGATCATATAACAAGAATTTCGAATTTTGTCAGGTACGAGTGCAGCCATGAATCGATATTTCCACTCAGAGGGTGACCGAATGATGGTTGCTCAAGGAGTCAGTGGATCTATTGTCGACAAAGGCTCGGTTCTACGCTTCCTACCGTATTTGGAAAGTGGAATTCGTCATGGATGCCAGGACATGGGAGTCCGAAGTCTGATGCAACTCCGAGAGTTCTGTAAAGAAGGACAGTTGCGATTCGAACGCCGAACTACATCAGCACAACTTGAAGGTGGTGTACATGGATTGTACAATTACGAGAAGCGACTCTTTTGATATGAGGCATCGGCCGGAAATCCATTTCGCAAGAAATAATTGCCTAAGGTTCAATCTATGTTTTCGTGGACGTTAGTTAAACCCATCAAGACAATCAAAAAATATCCGTTCTAAACTTCGTTTTAACAGTTAAGTAGCGTTTAATTTTTGAGCAAGAAAACTAATTATCACCAACCTCGTTTTATTTTACCAAGCCGTCTTCATTTGTACTTACCTGTTTCTGAGCAAATTATTCAGTTTTTACTTAAATATTTCTGTGTTCATTGGACTTTGACTTGACCGTAACTATATTGTATTAATTGAGTATTTAGACCTTCGTATTTTGCATTATCTTTTTTTTTACACCTCAGGCAATGCAGGCGCAGCATTTTGTCTAGTTTTAAATTTACGTCTGACAGTTAAGAAAATGTTTCAGCCATTATTTGCGAATTACATTTTGTTCCGTCCTGAGCATGGGACACTAACTGAGTTACCTGTTACACTTTTGGCTATAGCAATCACCCTACGTCCACAATCTGATTTACTAGCAATAGTAAGTTGTAATTAATTATGCAAGCTTCCATGTGCCAAATGCTGAGAATAGTGACAGTAGCTGAAATATTTGTGCTAGTGCTGGAATAGTAGAAATAAGTGTATAGCAAACATTGCCATGTATTTTGCCATGAAAGGTTTTGAAATGTTTAGAATGACCACATCTTTCTTTATATAAATTGCTGACTAACTCTTGAATTTATTCATTGCTCTGTATTGTTGTACAAAAACTTTTGGTGAAATAAATGTGCGTTATATTATCATGCAAAAATAATCAGTTGCAACTAGTAGAACCACTTAACTTTTAGATCATTTTTGTAACTTTTGTTGAACGACAGAGTGAGCCAAGTTAGCTTGTTCAATTGACATCGTCTCGTCCGAGATTTCGATATTTGGAAAGGTTGTCATTAGATCAAACTGGATTGAAGCATACTCTGGTCGACTGTTTATGATGAATTCTCGAAGTTTTGATATGGGTTGGAACAGGTTGAGCTTGACAACGAGTCTATTGAGTATAATAAACAATGGTTTCAGTTGTAATAAAGTGCAAAATTGGCAATGGAATTAATAAAAATGCCTCTCCTAGGAAAACTTACTTAGAGCCATCAGCAAGTCTAATCTGTATCTGTGTTACAGGTAACGACTCATCCACATTCATTTTTGTTTGCAGGTCCTCAGAAGGACTGGAACCGGGGACTGCATTACTACCCTTAAACCAGCCAGAGAACCAACCACCGCCGGCAGATTCAGTTAGTAAGTCCGGTTTCTCGACTTCATCTCCTAGCCTTTGTCCTTGTCCCTTAAAGGATGAATACTGTGACTCCTTTGTAGGATCGATGGCAGCCTGAAGTAATCCAGATACAAGCCCCACAATTCCTTGATCCGTATTTGGTGTCGAATTCCGAGCTGCACTTGCTCCAATTGAAGGAGTTACTCCCCTAACTAATTCGATTACTTTGGCCTCTAAGCCTGAAGGGTTACTTCCTTTGAATCGATGGACTTCGTGTCCATTTTTGTAAAACAGAAACGTCGGAAGTGTCATGACATTGTTATCTGAAGCAATGCTGGGGCATTGGTTTATATCTACTTTGAGGAATTCGGCCACGCTTGCATACCTCTCGCTAAGCGTCTCGAAAAAGGGAGCAATGTTTTTGCACGGACCACACCTGTAATTTTTTAGCAAAACAAATATGAAATTCTCGAATTATTTACTTTGATCGAATTCAAGGGGAATACAAATAAACTAGATTACTAATGATTAGACAAAATTAATTTTAAAATTTACCAAGTTGCTGAGAAGTCCACTACAACTAGCTTATTCCCAGCTTTGTCCAACTTGGTCTGAAATTCTTCCGAACCTGAAATCTGTATGGCCGGCATTTCGAACGAGTCAAGTAAATCTCATTTCATAATGCGATGATAACTTGGATGATAACAGTCTCATATTATTTATATTTATACTGTAGAATGTTTTCAGAAGCTGGAAGCTGGCATGACAATGGAATCAGGTATTTTAACAGGACAAACGCTACTGGAACAGAACATGGAAGGTCAATGAATGAAATTCATGGGAATGACATTCGACCAGAAATCTGCTCTCTCTCTCTCTCATTTCCAACTAATAATACTCAGAGAGTCAGAGGGGGTCAGATATTGCGTTTGCATAGCTGAGTTGATTTGATATCTCAATTATGAAATGCATAGACTATGAAATCATAGTGGAAATATGTGCTCACCCTAGTAAATGTATTGTATTTATACTGCATGCATTGAATTAAAGATTTGAGATTAATTGTCATCATTCTGTCTCTGTATACGTTTGAATACAGGGGTAAATCTACAACTAATCCATCATTAAGTAAATCTCGGAAAGAATTAAAGGATGAAGGGATACATATACACACCATCATGAGATGATGATTAGAGCATGCACACACAGACACAATGCATCTGCTAGGGTGAGCACATATTTCCACTATGATTTCATAGTCTATGCATTAATTGAGATATCAGATCAACTCAGCTATGCATACGCACTAACTGACCCCCTCTGACTCTCTGAATATATTTAGTTGGAAATGAGAGAGCAGTCAGATTTCTTGTCGATTGTCATTCCCAATGGCGAAAAATGATATATTCGACACTACCCAAATGAAATGGAGGGTTGGATTCGTGAATATAAAATGCGAGCACAGGGTCAGCCATAAACACATTTTATTACTACAATTTATATACATACATCTCTTATGCATACAATGTCGATAGTCGATAGCACACACTTGTTCCTCCCTGAGGGTTAAAGTTGAAATGTATTTGGGATTGTCATTTCCAGGGGTTGTGAATAGGATTCGTTTTATTTTCATTCAGAACCACGGCTGAGTAGAGTGGCAGACGTGAGCCCAGAATAAATTGGATCTATTGATGAATCCAGGGGGATGTTTCTGTACTTTATATATACACATATGTGGGGAATGGAGTTGAGACTCTCGCATTTCTTTATACTGCAGAGTGGATCAGTAGATCAGGGTCGTATAGACTTTTTACGGTATCTAACTCAGAGAATTTAGGGGTTGGAAGCTAGAACTGTTTAGGTAGAGTTTATTGGAAGCAATGGACTTGTGTCTCTTTCCCTCTCTAAGGAGACACGGCCCTTGGAGGCTTGTAGGCCAAAAATAGTATATGGTAGAGAGGGTCTGTATTATTTGCGGAGAGGGGGTGATGACAACAGAATATTGTGGTATAGTACGCGGTGCACATGAGGGTAACCCGGGTTCCCCCGGAGCAAGCTAATCGGATCCCAAAAAACTTCATGTGAATCCCTAAATCTCCTCCGTTCGGTTGGTTGGGGAAGAAACCGATAACATAGATCTGATAACTTCGATGTGTCGAAGGTCATAAGGTATACTTTGCTATGAGAACAGCTACTGCAACCATTAGCTAAGATTTAAGAACCTAATTGTTTCGAAGGGGTGGAGAGCCTTTGTGTCGACCTTGGATAGATCCAAGAGGGTGAAACTAAAATCGAATAGATTTCCAGTCTCGGGATGCATCAATTTTTGAGAGTTTCGACAATCCCCGGGTTCGGTACTGATGTCATGTCTTCATGAAAGGAATTTAAGGTTGAGTGAGCAGGGTTGTGTTGCATTAGTGTGACACATTTGGTGCCTCTCTCACCAGCCGAACAGAAATAAGAACATTAACTAAGGACTGGAAGGAGTTTACTGACAATTTGGAGACAAAAAATATATACCGGGTAGAGCAGGCAGCATAGCTGACTTAGTCTCTGATGAGTGACTCAATTCTTTGGCCAAATAGGGTGGCTTATACTTTTTGTGTGCATCAATGCACTGGAAATCCAAATGCAGTTTGGGCTTCTCGTCTTTTAGACGAATGAGATGATGATGATACTTAACTTAAATACTGATACACAAGTTTCTATCAGCTTGTAAGGTTTCTTAAGTCTAGAATTCCACAAGTAACTCTCAACTCTTAGGTTTTGTCTAAAGGGTTTGGATTAATATTGGGTAGAAATGTGATTTTGAAATTTCAATTTTGTATTTTGTATTCGTCATATGGGCAATTACTTCACCAACCCCACATGTCAGTAGCTAAATCCTCCTTTGCTCTTGATCCCGGTGATCCTTTTGGGTTCTAAGGTTGGAGCATTTGGCCCCATCATTCACTCCCGAGTAATCCTCAGTTGAGGATTGAACACATGGGGAAACCTCCGTTGGTAAAAATCAACCCCGAATTAGGGCTTCCCCTCTTTCATCTTTGTAGAATTCGGTTCGGGTTAGATGATCATCATGAAATGAAGATAGTACATGCATGAGGGTTCAAGAGTGTCTTTCATACCCTCTAGCTACAATATTAAGTTGACTGAGCTTTTGTATTGGTATTGCAGTGTAGTGGGAATGACAGTAAAGCTTCTGGAATTGCTATTTCTGAGGGTAAAACAAATAAAAAGACATGCTACAATATCGATGCTCTCATATCTGAATACTTTCAAGACTAATACGTCATCGTCGTCATCCATTATCATTCTTTTCTTAAGTAGGCGAGTTTCTGACCATACATTTAACCTGGCTTTTAAAACATCAATTCATCCAACTCAGACACTCTGTATTCTCTAATGTGTTTAAGCAAGGTTTACTCAAATTATTCAGAATCAGAATCGGTGGGTCACACACACTGACGTGCTGCTGAATGACTTGAAATCGATACAGGTCGTATCGAATTTAAAAAGTGAAGCTGTCAACACTGACCTGACCCGAACTGCGTCAAATAAACTAATGGGGGCATATGGATTTAATATGGAATATGTTACATAAGCCGACAACTTGCTCAGTATATTGCCAGTTGGTAAGAATAATGAGGACGTAACGTGACACCAGGAACAAATCTATTGACCATAGAAGGAACCCGGGTGTTGTTCTCGGTTTTCAGCCTGTAATTGAGCCCCTATCATCATCGTAATTATCTTTACGGCTTTTATACACGGATTTTATGGATCAATTGGGAATTTCATTCATTCCCTAAAAAGCTCCATTCTTTCTTGTCCATCTGGCTTGCCTTTCTACTCTTCTGTGTTCTTTCATTCATATAAGTTTCAATTACTTGCTACTCCCTGTTGTTAAAGTGTAATCAAATCATCATCAACATCTAAAATCGGAGCTCAAACTATTGCCCTAGAGAATTCTACCTACTCTACTATATTTCCATGTTTCTTTTCATCCGGGTGTTCTCCAGGATTCAAGCCTTGTTTTTTATTAAAAAATCTTGATAAAAATTCCTAAAAGCTTTAATCCTTTCTTTTTATGTCTTGTTCAACAATAGAGGATTCATAGGACAAGTTAGATGACATGTACTTATGACCCTTTTATTGCTTTGGTAGAGTAGCATAGAAAATTGTGGGTGACAGAGAGGATTTTCACCCCTAGATATATCGACATTGAACAAGACCGGTACGTATGACAATTGACAATTTTATTAAACTGACCAATTCGCCATGCCCATGTGTCCGGGAAACCCAACCACCCAACCTGGTGACAATAGAGCCACGGACAACTGGTCAGGGGACAAATTAAATTCTTTCTACTCTTCCCTAAAGCCTCAATGCACACTTTCGGGTTACATTTCCATTTAATTCGAAATTCAATCCACATTACTGTCTAACAATTATTTACTACTGGATGGAATAGTTTAGATGAGTTTCCGATAAGCTTTCAAAATCTTAGGGCTATTTTTATCATGACTGGGAACTTCTATGTAAGTAGGGATTGTTTTTCCCTCAAAAGAGTGATTACTAACCTAATAGCTGCTAATCTACTGAAATACTAGGGGAACATAAATGTACGACTACTTGTTTAGACTAATAGAACGAATGTCTATTTTGAACCCTATCTGATCCCATGTTGTTCTTCTGCTGAGTGAACAGCTTTTAAAAACGGAGACCTGTGTTTGCCTTCAATTAAAGTGTCGGCTCAGTTGTCATTATTTACAATTCGGATATGCTAATGTTCTTAAACATGGGGACAGAGGAATTCCGAGATTTACCACATTCCCAACCGAAAGGAGCCCGACTTCATTATTACCCCCACTTAACAAGACAAGGGATTCACGGGCGGAAAAAAATCGTCTATGAGATTCTGCTAAAATTTCCAGTCGTACGAGTTTGTGCCAAGAATTGTTGGATGATTTCAAAAAAAATCTATTTGATTTGCTATTTGAAAGTCAAAATTACATGCTTCAATATCCACAATAAATATCCTTCAAAAATGCAGTAAAACTTTATTTCAAACTTTCAGGAGGATGATAGAAGATCCAGCAAGCGTCAAACGCGACTTGAAATCCAATCTTTTCCAGCAGCGCCTTGGACGCTAAACTTCCCAGCTCCACCTCGCACAAAGGGTAGATACTAACGTTAATCGCTTGCCTCGACGCTTCTCTCACACAAAGGTCACCGTATCCATTTCTCCTATGATTCTCCGGGGTATGGAGGGCATTAAATGTCCCTATTGGCATTGATGCGATCCAGCTGGCCAGTTCATTGGAAGAATGACCGGTTCCATCGTCAAGATCAGTATCATTAGATTTTTCAAGGAACACACCAGCAGAAATAAAGTGTTCGATTGCATCTTGGAACAAGAGAAGACTCTTGTCTTCCTCTGCGAATTTCCAGTGACTATTCACGACCGAGGCGTGTTCTTTACTTAACTTGTGAACTTTGACGCCGAATGGTGGTGGTCTGAAAGTGTTTTAATTAACAAAATAAATAGATCCGTTCTCCGGAAATGAAGATTACAAAAACATGTCGATCGGAAACCTTGAGATGGACCCCCATTTATCTTTCGGAAGGTATAGTACCCAATTTGGATTAACTTCAGCATTCCCACCTTGGGATTTCCCAACTTTTTGAAGAAAAGGGGCCAGGCGGGTATTAACAGTTCCGAACACTTGCTCCTTGGACCAGTTGAATAGTTTGAGGAATTCTATCGCTTGTTCCGGGCTTGGGTCATCTCGACAGTATATCATGTTGTAGGCTTTATCCTGATACTTGAAATGGAATAAATATAAATCACACAAAGAAAAGCTTTAAACAGTTAGATGAGGGAATTTTTATTTACTATTTTTTCTAGCAGTCAAGTACGAATTAGAAATTTACTTTAGATATTATGGAAAATACTAAGAGCAGAGGATCCGTAGGGTCAGGTCTCTCTGAAATGATTGGGAATCCAGGATTATCCTTTTCATGAATTTCCTCATAGCTCCAAAGCTTTAAAAGTAGAATGTTTTGGGATGAGTAGAGATTTTTAAGAGTCAGTTGGATGATATTTAAAAACTGAAAGTATAACAAGGAATATCATTTGATATGTCCTATATTTAAGCAATTGACTGATGAATGCTAATTGCTAAATTCGATGTCCTAATACCTGAACACTTCGGGGTAAATCTTGATTTAGAGCTTTAATCAAGATATCTAATGTGATTCGTCCTTCAGGGGATTGAGAAAATTGCGATTGTGTGATGGGAATGTCAACGAAGGAATACTTGTTAGCCATGCTGCTGATTTTTTAAAATTTGAAAATCAACGTGCTTCAGAGCATGTGGAATGGACTTTTAAAAATGAGGATGTTTTTATTTTAAATATTCTGCAATGGGGAAATGACAATATGAACTGACTGCATATGACTGAATGAAATGAGTCCTCCGTTCTCCTTTTCGAGGTTAGGATCTTGTGTAAATACAAAATTGAATAATAAACCAGTAATAGTTTACTCAATGCCATGTTCATTCTTCAATGATTAGGACCAATGAATTAAATATTTAACCCTTTAACTTTATTTGATTTAAAAGTATTTAAATCATTTATAAATATTGGTCCATTCTTGCTGTATGAAAGTAGAAATGGAAATATTTAAGATTTCAAAATTACAGATGTGTCCAAAAGTGAAAGAATTTCACCATACTCCAAGAACCGGAGATACCCTCGGCCGCTCCAGGATAACACTCCCGAATTGTTCAAGCTACTAGCTCTCGATATTTCCCTGGAAAAGAATCCCCAGTTCTTCAGTCTACAGGGGCAGAGTATCTTTTTAAGCCCTACTCTATTCTCTTGACTCAATTAATCTCCAAAGATCTACTTGTGGATGCCTTGATAAGAGAATCTTGTACATTTCAGTGAACCGGAATCTCAAAAGCTTTATTGCGGCTTGTTGCCTCCCCCTTATCTTAATTCTCATATGGTTATAAGAAATTTACAAATCCTCTCAGTTAATCGCTTTAAATGAGCGTGAGTAAACTATTCAGATAAGTCAGATGATAATGCATTATGATCATGAAAGTTATTCAATTCGTTTATATAGTTTCGTGCAGGAGTCTTTTTATTTATTTATTCTCGAGCAGCAGACTTGGTAAATCATTTTTTAACAAACGACCGAGGTCTTATTTATTTTATTTATACTTAAAAACTTGGATAACTCAAAGCGATCAGATCACAAATTATAATTACAAAGAATATTTACACTCAAAATAACAAGGTTTATTTACTACATCATTTACATACAAACTGACTGAGTAACGTAACCGTTTAGTAGTAACAATATTTAAATTATACTATGGCACTGGCAGCAATTGATACCTTATCCTCTTGTAATCATTTCTCGATAAGATACTCTAAATTTAATAATACTTTCGGTTCATTTATATCTTTTGGAGATAAGATGCTGAATATGCGACCCTCGAGAACTATTTACCGAACTCTAACTAGGGGAAAATGCTCCAACGACATACACAATGATAGAGTACAGTAGTAAAATAAATCTATAAGCGATTCATAGGTATATTTGCTATTTTCGATTTTAATTCAATACAAGATCGTATAATCTCATCGTATAACTGATTGATCTCGATTTTTCAACAAAAATCCATTCACAGCTGACTAAATTTCTACAACAATCCCCCATCCTGATAGATGATCTCTAAGTGCAGGTCAGTAAGGTCTCCAAACCCCTTTGGAAGGGGCACTGGAGGTCACCGTTGAAGTAGGCGTAGGCCCCACCCCACCAGAATGGATATCCTTGGGCTTAACCTGTTGAAATGCTGACTTACTACTGCTTCGTCCTGATCTACTACTCCCATTCCGTTCATCGTTGGAATTCTTGTGTCCATTGACACTCACAGGTTTTTTGGTATTATTATTATCGACAGCAGATGACTTGGGGTGATGGTGACCATTCGTACTACTTGTGTGATGTCCGTTCGTTCGACTGGGAGAGGTCAGGTCCAGCTTTATAGGGTTTAGTAGAGGGGTAGGGGTTGGTGGGGTAAGAAGTTGAGGCATTGGAGGTATTTGAATGTGAATAGGTGGCCCAGGTTGGACACCAAGGCCGTGACTGGGTCCGAGGGATGATCGACTTGAAGATGACAGAGGTTGAAATGGAGAGAAGTCTGCTGAAGGTAAAATAGCCCCGTTGGACCCATTAGGTGTCCCACAGGGTGGAAGACTTCTGGATAAGTCTAAGGACGAGGAGACTGATGATGGGGACGGTCCTCCGGGTAGTTTGTAGGCCGGGGGGAGAGATAAGGACTGGGCTGCAGCGGCCATAGCTGCCGCAGAAACGGCTTCTTGTCGTCTGAGACACTCCCAGTTGTAGGCCATGTAGGCTGCTGCGGGGTCAAACCATGGTGCACCCATTAAAGGGAACACGCCTCCTCCTGGAAATGAAAACACTGCGACAGATTAATCATTTTGTCATTAGGGATTTGAAATTCATTAAAATGAGATAATTTGCTAGATTTGTCTCATTGCCACATGTTCCATCCAAACCCGAACAACTCGACATATGTGTATAGCCAAAAGTTTCAACAAGTTCACCCCCTTGGTTGAATTAAATTCATTCAATCTGGGGGAATAAAATCCTAGTTTCACGGAGGTCATCCTTTTAGCTTACACAAAGTTTATGCCATATGGCCACTAATAATATGGGATAAGCAAGTAATCAAAAGATTTTGAATTACATCTCTAGTTGATGGAAACGCGTTAATTTTTGGCAAACTCTCAATGACTGATCGCAAATATCAGAAAATCCTCTTCACAAACCCGGGAATGAATCAGCCGGATTGATTAAACCTGTGAATTTTGTGAAGGAGGTCTGTTTATTTCCCTAGGAAATGATTCTAAGCTATCAAAGCGGGTGAAGAAACAAACGGGAGACTTCAGGCCCCAGATCACACCAAAATTATTCCACCATAAAACCCGGCTCGGGTGTAAAGTTACATTATGACTTTCCACTGGTGTGCTCTGATGATGAGATGAGGTATCGAGAGAGGCATGCAGGCAGACTTTGTTTGGGGCAGCCACCTCCGACTTTGGGCTGAATAATAGAACATTTGTACTGCCTTAATAATAACAAAATATAAACTGGGGAAACTCCTCGGCTGTACTAAATTGTGAAAGACTCAATGAAGAGGTGGAAGCAACAGCTGGAAATGTCATAAAATCCTCTGAAACTTCCCGTTTGTTTATTTTCCAAGTCGGCAACGACCTTAAAGTCTTATCGGAGGTGGGAGATCAGACTTCTGGCCAAAATACACCCTCCAGTCTACGTTTTATGGCCGTTCCTAACGGGATATCCGATACCCACCGAATAATTATTTGTCATGGAGCTCCTATCCAAACTGTTTTTATAATAATAGCCATAGACCTTCGACCTTTGACCTGTCCCTTATTCCAAACCTCATCGATCATCAGACGCCTTCTTGCGTTGCAACATATACAACATTTTCAAACTCATGTAAATATTTTAAACCAAGGTTCGTTTAACATTCTTAAATCCTCCCCCGAAACACCCGGGTATTACTAAAATATTTAATGTAGATTGTACGCATTTTGTAACGCTGAATGAGCCTATCTACGGTGTGTTGGTATTTTACTCGAAAACACATCTTTGTTGCCCCTTGCCAAAAGATATTTATCTCTTTATTCAAGTGTCCAACAAGCAATGAATCGTATCAGAATGTAAACACCAACCGGAGAGGGAAAAAATCGGCCAATAATAAAACCCCGGATGAAAAGGAAGGAAGTAGAAAGGTCTTGAATTTTTTCGGCCTTTCCCCAGAGTCGTATCTTGAAACAGGGACATTACGAGAATAAGATGAGTTGGAAACTGGATGTATTCATGGTCTCGATCCCCCTGGGTCTTTTGAAATATATTCAGTATCTAAGTATACTCTGACAGTTATCTAAGAGTAGGATTCATAGCTGTGATATTATATTGGTGTTACGGGAGGTTTATTTATTTATCCGATTTCATATGGCTAAAGTAGATCTGGGTATAATCTGAAGGTATTTTGAATTGTTTTCATATCATGAAATAAGAGGCACAATTATTTTTTAAATACATTTAAAAAATGTGTTTAAAAATAAACAAAATGGCCGAACCTCCAGTCCGGTCAACCCGTCCTGTAACCCTTGAGTCAAGATTGAATAACTCGATGTGTATGTGTGTGCCATTCGATGCGAAGAATTACTTGTGCAATGAATCCCAGAATTGGGCAACCTTGTCCGTGTCCCATAACATTCTTCAGTTGTGGATGACCACACCCTGACATAACTTTTCATGAGGACCGGAAATCACCCAAATCTCACCATGCTTTCCCTCCGTAAATTGTCACTCCTTTGGCAAAGGGACAAACAACCTTTCGGGTTTTTTGGTTTTTCGGATCGTTTCATCTCTCAGTCACCCAACCCAGAAATTGTCTCCCATAACCAGCCGAACCAACCTTAGAATCTTACTACGTATTTTATAAAGCAATTCCTTAAATCCGGAAATCAGCAGTATTACACTAGCCCTAGTCCTGTCCATTCCCGGAACATCCCCCCATGGACAACTGTACGGCCCTAGTCGTAAAGATAAAAGCGGTAGAGTGGACAAACCAGAGCCAACCAGGCTTAAGAAATTTCTTGGTCGCTTTCTGGTTTACTTTCGGTTGCTGTTTTTCTTCCACATGAAAGCGTTTTTTTTTACTTCCAATATCTATCTCCAAATGTGTTTTCGACATTAGACATAACACGTATACACATACATATGCATAGCTCGGAATAGCTAGCAACATGTAAAGTAGCAGCATTTAGAAATATCCCTTAAAAACCCCAAGTTTCTGGCCAGACAAGTCTTTTGCAATTTGTTTTTTCGACCCATTTCATTTTTATTAGCATTGACTAGTCACTCTTATATATTAGGCAATCCAGTTAGGGAAAAAAGTACAACCCCCAACCACTCGTCTTGCCTCCTACGACCCTTTGAGAAACTAATGGTCTCTTATGTTGGAGGGAAAAAAACTACGATATGTACTTATCAAACTATTCTGAGACTTTAGTGAGGGAGGCTATTACAATATTTCCCATTTACGACCAAGTTCTTCTCCCTCTTTTCCCTACCAGCTAATTCATTCATCTCCGTCATAATGGCGAGGTCATGTGTACAGAGTCGCACACGGGCGATTTGCAATAATTCTAATGGTTATAGTTATTGACAGTCCTCTTAGTTTGTTGAATACAAACCCGGGGGCTTCTATTTCACGCCTGCATTCTAATGAAATGTTGGAAAAGTTGAGGGACATTATTATTGCCACATAGTTTTAAGCACACAAAATTCCCAGTCTAGGATGGATGCTAAGAGCACAAAGATTCAATGAACAGGCTACTGCTAGTAGCACTTGGAGAACATTTTCATAATCTAAAACTAAAATATAAAAGTTTGAAATGCTGGGGAATCGAAACAACCTGACTTGGATGGGACTAGGCGGCTATTGAAAAAAAAACTCTGAAGAGATCCTCGGAACAATTAATTTTTATGATTTCCCTCACCAACAACATAATTACGATCAACACGCAAGCAGAGAGTTCTGCGTTTTAATTCCAAATGATGGTAACGACTCGTCGACTTAATGGCGTGGGTGTTGGTGGTGCTGATGGTGACTCGGTTGATGGTAGTCGTAGTGGTTTAACAAAGCTTTGCCAGTGTTTTTGGTGCTAATAATCGTAAATTTTTTAATGACTTCATTCGTATGGGAAAAAATTTCTATACTTTTCAATACACATTCTACTTCTCTTCAACTAAATATTTTTCACATAGTGACAAATATTTAGTTGAAGAGAAGATACAAAATGTAATCAATCGAAAGACAGTTTTGCAATATAAAAATCTCCTCATGTATCAATACGTACTTTAAAAATAAACACAATACTTTAAAATCGAAAGAAATTGGATTTTTTTCCTTTAATTTATATTCTCTTTAGAAATAAAATTAATCCTAATTCCTAGCATTTGGACTAATCTGAAGTTCATTCATAAATGAATCCGCCTGATGTGAATCCTCGAAAGAGGTGCAGTCATTTTCAGACCTCCTCATAATGTGAGCATTGGACGTGCATTTATCCCCCTATGAATACTATACTGTTGACTGTCATAAAACTTAATTTCTGTTTTTCAAAAGGGCTTTTTTTAAACAGAGAAACCTACAGCTTTTTTTTTACAACATCCAAGTTGAATGGGAAGCAGGAATGACTAGAGTTGTTGTACTAGAATGGCTTTGACCTCTCTCCGAGCCGAATAGGTACTAGTACATTATAGCCATGAAGTCGTAAGCTTTTTAAATGGAAATTACTCGTGGTAATTACCTTGTAAATGTAGGTAGCACAGAGATGTGTTTATATGATGGTGATGAGTATCATCTCATGTCTAACTACTGACTACCGTTTTAACAGTTTCCATATTACACAAGGAGAGGCTGACTGTCGACACTGAACTTGTGTATTGTTTTCAATCTACTTGGTCTAATAGCTATTTGGAAATGGGTGGGTCGTTTTCGAATTAAGGGATACCGATGTCGGTTATAGTAATCTTGTCAATTTAAAACCATTTTTTGATTATAGCAGGAAATCTAACTTGAGGGAACTAATTATCAACTATGAAGCTAACTTGACTCGTTCAAAATGTTTCACAACTTATGGGGGCGTTGAATTGATTGATATTGGTTGTAGATTGGTTTGGATTTTGAATGTAATGGTTTGACTTTTGTTAATGCTCGCATCCAATATTTATATAAATCATAATTTTAAATTGCATGAAAGTTGAGGAGATAGTAGGCTTATATTAAATATAACTGAAGGTTATACCGCCATGTATGTGAGAGAAAATTTTTTGGAAATGCTATATTTCCAGATATGTTTGATAAAAATAATTTACAACGTTCCCGAAGAAGATAATCAAACCAAGTTGAAGCTTTCTAAAAAAAAGTTTGAAAAGTTTTCGATAATACTTATGAACAGTTTAGAATTGCGGAAGTAGGTGGAACAAATGGCAAATCTATTATTCTAGCTTTCCAGAATTGAGACAATGTATTGTATTTTAATTTAAAGTTTAAAACAAACTAGTAATTTTAATCAAGAGTAAAAGCGTACTTGTTTTAGTTCTAGGCTCCCTTGGTCCATCCACTGTAACTTTAATAGCCTTCATGTACGAAGCCACCATCACGGGTCGAGATTGGATTATGATTGAAATCGAGAAGCTTTTTCCTACAAAAATCAAGAAAAGTTCGTTAGAATCAACTTCGTTATAATTAAAAACGATGCAATACACCCTAAATAATTCCTCATTCAGTTTATACACAAAAATAGACAATTTTTACTCACCTCGACCAGATCTGCCCACAAATCTGAGGTCATTAAATTTGGCAATGTGGTTCTTCATGACGGCTGTACAATTTCTAAGCTCTCCACAATAGTTCTCATCATTCCCGGCCTTGACTGTGACTAAAGTCCCGTCCTCTACTTCATCTAATGCCACTACCTGGAATCAAATGCATTTCAAAAAGAATTAAAACAAATTCAACCCTATTTTCCAATACTTCCAATTCCCAATCTCTACACAAGATATCGACTTTTGATTAATGGATCAATAGATTGCTAGGGCTTTTAACAAATAAGAGTGTCAAGAAATTCCAAGTCAACTATTTCTTAAAATCTTGACACCCGTCCTAAAATTTTTGGTGCAATGGAAACCATGAAGATCTGTATAAAATTTGATAGTCAGTATGCGGAAAATAACACTAGTATGAAAAAGATCAAACTCATTCACGGGCATTAAAAAACTCCTTCATAAAAGTTTCCCAGCTAATCACTACAGTACCTACTTAATTATAAAATCCAAAGTTCTCATTTAAAATCCCTACCCTCCACAAAGCAATAGCCGAATCGGAAGGGTGAAACTGTTGGTAAGATTAAACTGATTTCGCTATAAATATGCCCTAACACCCACATCAAAGGCTTCTAAGGAAGTGAATAGGTAGGAAGACAGTGTGTTGTAGCTTACAGAATGTGGAATGCATAATGTGCGGATTATGAGTCCCTCGGTGACCCCTTTATAGGTGTGGGCAAATTGATTCGAATTGCCCACATCAGATCCAAGACCTTTTATTACGCCCATCAACACCACAATATACAGAGGGAAACACGGGGAAGGAGATTCCGCCGAGTAGTTAAATACCAGACAAGGAAGGAAATACCCGGGTATTCTCAACAAAAACACCGGTTTTCGGATCTTCTTTCTTATATTTACATCTCTGTGTGGACTATAGGGAGAAAAGTGGAGAGGATCTTGTAATTGCTATCTTGTAGCCATTAATGCACAGCTTATGCGGGATTACTAATTACAAGAGTCGTTACTTTTTATGCTTTTATTACCGCACAGCCCCAGCCTATGCATTTCTGAGAAAATACTTTCAGCGTTTCCAAACTGATCGAAGCATCGATGAAATTTTCTAAGATTTTTCTGCAGTTGAAATCAACCAGAGGACAGCTTACCTTGAAAGCAACGGGGAGTGACTTATTGGACCTCCAATGGTTTGGTAAAGCACTGCATAGTAAATTAGGACTTCCAGTTTGCACTAACTCTCCTCCATTCATAAAGTCCATGTAGTCTGGTGGGCCAAAGTAGCCACCCCCACCACCGCCCCCACCTCCATTGTGATTATGAAGGTGTCCAGGTGGGGAGCCTCCGTGTCCATTCTCGAGCATCATCTCGGTCCCCATTGATGAAGGGAGTTGATTATTGTTCACAAAGTTGGTGTTGTTGCTCAGTATTATGTTGTTAAAGTCTACGGAGTGGTGGTACAGATTTGACCGTGGTCCTTGGGGTAGCGGAGGCAAATGCATTTAAATTCAAAGGAGTTTTTTAAAAGCTGAGAGTCAAATCGGATTGATGATAATGATGATTCAACTTTTCTCAAGTGTGGGTCTACAATGTGTTTATTGTTCGATTTCAAGCGTCCCAAATGGACATTCGCTAGGACTTTACCATTTCTATGAGAAATTTTAGGTAAATCTTTTTTTAGGTCTATAGTATCCACTTGTTTCACAATCGCCTGAAAATCTTCGAGTTAATAGATTTCTTTCAGTGTTGTAGAAATACTTATAATTTCCCAAAGCACATTTCTGTGAGTAGATGCAAAGTTTCGTCTCTTGATTACTGGGAGTTTATTTCAATATGAGAGATCACAGCTTTTTCAAAAGAGTCTCAATCGTAATTTAAAGTTACTTTCAGATTTCTCTGACACTGCCCTGCTACCTTGTTTTGGAAGTTCCTTGGATTGGCTATTTATCTGTGTTTATCTTATAACTTTATTCTGCAGATTGGCTTTTTTTTAAAAAGATTAAAAGGCACAAAATATCTTCCATTCCCCTAAAATCCAGTTCACAATTTTTTCGGGAGGAAAAAATCCGAGATCCGTATACGAGCCTTGTAAGTCACGAACTGAAGACCTCAGTGAGATAGTTGAAGGGGAAAAAAGCCGTGGTTTGAGCTCTACTTGCTCTCGGTCGTGGTGGTACTGTGTGGTGGTAACTTTTTATATATATTTTAGATTCTCGTCTCCTTTCCGTACATCCTACAATATACTCTTCAGAGGGTTCTCTCTCACTCGTCCAAAAAGCCCAGAAAAGTTCCGTGGGTATCTAAACCTAAACCACCCGGAGTTTTCTGTCCACCCTTCTTCCTATATTCAATATTTAAGACTTGCCTCAGCAGTCAGTGATATACCAATCCATATGGACGGAGCATCCAGGAATCACATCCATTCAACCTATAACTTAGCTTCCTAAATATACCAACGCTGAAACCATCATCATAGACTTGGTGGGTGCACCTCCGCGTAAAGTTTTGCCTGGTGGAGATTTTGGCTTCGTTCTGGGTTACAATCTCTAACCTTAGGCCACCTAATAGTGGTAATAGACGAATACGCGGATTGTTGAGAGGACTTGGCCCGAGCTTATATAATATTTTGTTACTACTACTATGACAAGATCTGTAATGGATAGAGGGGCTTTGTATTAGAGTCCCACAGAGAGATGTAGATATATGGGCTATTATTCAGCCTAGAAACTAAGGATCATAATTTCAAAATCCAATGCAGTTTTCTCATGCACTTCCAATGTCATCCCCCTTCACACTCATTCATTTCTAGGGTCGTAGAAGTCGGAGTGTTCTAGTAGCCAAACTTGTGAGCTGGCAGGGTGAGAAATTATTCATATGCCTTATTGGACACTCTGGATCAAATGGTTTTAATTTCCATGTTGTAAATCGACTCATCATCAGACTTTATGGTTATGATTTTTTTAATACTGACATTTTTCTTGTTTTAAAAGTAGAAATTTTAAATTATTGTACTACTATTCGCCATAGATTAATTTGAAGGGATAAATGTATCACTATTAGTGTTAACTCCATTCCGGCCCTTAGGTCGCCTGTCCTCTATGTTAGTGCCTTTATGCTCGACAATATTTCGATTTCCTGTATCACGGAAGCACTATATTCTATTGTATTTACACTCCAGTATACTTTAAGAGCCCAAGGGACTTTATTATTGAGATCCATATCCATTTATCCATTTATAAATATACATATATATATATATATATGTAAGTATATTCAGCCCCAAGTTCACCCTGAGCAATTCATTTTGTCAAGATATTTCTAAAAGGGTCGGGCTATAGACAATCAGTCTATAGGCCTTTGCTTTATGAAGAATATTGTTTTGTTGTAAGGCTGTAAAATGTATGAAACAAGGGTAGAGGAGGACAGCTATGATTTATAATTTACTTTACGCTTCGGTCTAACAAATCTACAAATCACAAGTCATTTCTTCGTGTCATCTCCCTCTACGAAATAGAGTCTATGAGAATCTTTGTGATATTATTAAACCTAGACATCTTTCAAGATCGTAGAGAGAGAAAGAGAGACCCTTGTGGGTTTTTTAACCCCTGAAATCCATGTCATACGTCATCCCTTGTCACGATGAGCTGTGAAAGTCTCAAATTAATTCAGAGTGGAAAGGTGAGGCAATGAATTCTACATGTATTTTTTTCAAACTGCAAATATCCTATACAAGGATTTGATTCGGGGACAATCAAGGTGTGAACATATTTTATAACTCAATGCAGTTCAGCCTATGGATTTTTTTTTCTTTAGTGAGGAAGGCGATGAAAAGTTATTAGATAATGAAAAAAGAAAGCGTAGGTTAGTTTTATAATTTAGGAAGTCTGAATTCTAAGGATTGTATTGAAGGATATGGAGGGGCTTTAAGGGATGGAGAAAGGGAATCAACCAAAATACAAGCCACACACATCCCTCTGCTGTGATATCACATTTATTCCCGTTATATGATATCACACAGAATGGTTCATAATGGGTGAGAGACACAAAGGGTGCATTTATTAGAGGGTAACCCTTATGGGATAACCAAAACTAACCGGGTTCTTCGGTTTTTTTATTTCTGGTCAGCGGGCCATCCACAAACTTGCAATGAGGTACTAAGCTCCCTAAATCCCAAACTCCAAAAGTGAGATAGAGCGGTCAAAGTACTTTTCAAAAATCATATGTGATCACCAATGCCGATAGTCGTCATAGCCCACTTGACCTAAATGACCTGGATGGATGACCCCTTATTTAAGAGTGACCCTCTCCCTTGCTGCAACTCATTCATTCAGAAATGGTGAACCCTCTTGAAATCCCGAATAGAGACGCGTTTGTTTGATCCGTGTGGATTGAAAGGGGAGAAATTGGTTGAAATATTTCGGATGCGGATGGGAAATACATTTATTTTCTATGTGAAGAAGGATAGATATATTATGGGCCACTCTCCTCTTTAAATCCGACATTTAGAAAATCCAACCCTGAGCAGAAGCGAGTTGTGCAACCCTGAGGGTTGACAAAACTCACAAAACACGACACGGGTGACATCACATGTGTCACTCTGTGTGTGTGCCTCTGCATTCTCCGATAATAATATTTTCAAATCCCCCCTTTCTCGGGACTGTCGGAGATCCTTAGTTTACTTATACTTTAGAGCAAATGGATCTGTGCTGTTCAAACCTTTTGGAATAATGGCTCGGGAGACCGAGGTTACGTACAAGCTAAATATGGAATCACCTAGAAGTGTCAAAGCCCTCGAACAAATCCCGTCTTTAAAAAAATGTTTGAAAACAATCTTCGGAGAAAATCTCTGACCTGCCTCAACAACTCGTTACCCATTTTAACAAGTCTATAATAATTATCAATCATAATATTCCCCTTGCCCTGGGGGTTGATGAACAAATATAAAGATATAAGAAGCTAGCTGTATTTTTTATGACAAGAGCCAGCGGTGAATATTTTGGGACCCGGTTTTGAAATAGCTAATAAATTATCCCCCAGTGGTAATAATAGAGTTGGATTTGTCAACGACGAGAGCTGGTCTGGAAAGAGAGAGTTTTTGGCTTTGGCAGTCAACCCCTTACTGTGTGACAACCTGAATGGGATAACCGGACCGATTTTTATTGCTCTTTAGTTCCCCAATTCAATTCCCTTCGACTAGAATACCATGGAATTATCTATCTCCATCGGCTAACCCAACTAACCGATGTCCTCTGAGATATGCATGTACACAAGAAATCCAGCTCTCAAACTTCTAAAGCCCGGCACTTACTTATACACACGATATCCTAGAGTAAGAAGATATAAAAAAATCTTTTATGTGAATACAGAAGATAGACAAGTAGTTGATGCGGGGCATGGAGCAATCCCTGCACAAAAGGGCTGACATCTTCTATAAAGGAGTAAAGGGTTCTTCCTCAACTGGGCAGATTCATTCCTAGTCCATCGAGTTATAAAAGCCCTTCAAGATATGGGTTTAAACTATAAACTGAAGAGGTAAAAAAAACTGTAAGAGAGCCGTTATCCTCGTAAGAATAAAGGGATCAGTGAAATGGAGACAGATTTCCGTGAATAGCATCACAGAGGACATTAGGACTACAAGGAGTGAATAAAATATTGAATGGATTGAATGTCACAGAAAGAAAGATGGGAAGTCCTAGTTGGTTCGCCACAATGGAGTTTCCTCCCTATTTCGAACAGAGTTGGAAGTTTTTAGAACAGGAGCAATTTATAGCAAAGTTCACCCATAATAATTCTTAGTTAAGAAAAAAAATTAAAAATAACATTGGGGTAATAAAAAGTAAATAATTTTTCCAATTTTATTATTACAAGACGATGGGTTAGGTATTTCTGGTATCTGGTTGTAATACGAAATAATACCGGCTTGGCTTTCAGAGGTAAAAAAAATCTCATGATGAATTTCCGAGGAGTTTTGGATTGAGACGTTAGTAAAAAAAATCAGGATGTTTCGTGACAAGAAACTATTAGGCTTCTGGTGTGTAATGAAGACATCAAACCTGCGTGTCCAATGTCGGTCGAGGGGAACCACAGACCTTTAATATCCTGCTTTCGGTGTGACCCCTTCGTAGCCCTTGTGGCCCTGTAATTTAATAATCCAGACTTGGAGCTTAGTCTTAGGGAACTCTTCTTTTTTTTAAATAAAGAAAAACTTTTTGGGTCATTTTTAGAAGAGTTTTTTTAATGAAATAGAGTGGATCGGCGAGAATTATTCCAAAGTTGGTGTGACTGTGTCGAAATTTGAAACAGGGGTTTTAATAACAAGAGACATAGGACGGGATGGATGGTCTCTGGTCAGCCAAAGTGTGGTGTGGTTGAGTCGTTCGGTTTGGGTGTTAGGTTGGTCTGGTGGAGGATCCATTTGCTTTTTGCTTCACTTATTTTTTGGCTTCTTCCACCCTTCTGAATTTTATGAGATTTTTCAGGAGTTTTTATGAGAAAAATTGACTGACATTATCCTCGGAGTTGGCATGCCATGCCCTAACTTTTACGGCTTTGTGACCAAACCATGTCATCAACCTCACGCAATCCTTACCGCTACGTCTACCACCACTACAAAAAGTACCAAGCGGCCCCACCGTATTTACCTTTTGGGTTCAGCTTACATTTGGTAGTAGACGCTGAGTTATCAGCGTTTCTGAGAAGATGAAGATAATTTTTTTGTGATTTCTGAAAGAATTTTTTATAAAAATGAACAAATGCCTTGCTACAGTCAGTTAAGCATGTTGAAATGGAAGTTTATTTGCTTCCAAGATTTAAAAAAGGTTTATAAAGTTTAAAAGTTCAAATATAACTGTTCTGCTATTTGAATCCTCAATAAAGTGGTTTATTGAGGGCACGAGCCACAACTCAGCTTGACCGTATTTTATTTTTCATCTATAGACTTGGAGGGAGAAATGATAATAAATGCCATAAAAATTTCAACAATTGGGGGGTATTCAAGGTTTCATTACTAGCCGTTATTTTCAAATATTATAAGTCATACTGCAAGAGATACTGCACAGAATCACCAACAATATTGTCAGCCTTGGGTCGGGTCATCCGGTCAGTTGGTACACACCGACCGTAGCATTGGACCAGGCTCGGTGTTTATGATTATTGCGTTAGCAAAGAGGAGAGCCCTTGGGTTTAAAATCTGTGAAATGTTTTGTGGCTGATACGGCTGTAGTTGTCAGAAATTAACAATCAGCCTTGTTTGTGGTTATCTTTCGGTTTGACAAGTCAATCTGGTCCGATTTTATTGCTTTATTTTGTCACTAGACGCTTTTGGACAGTTATCATAGGATGTTGATAACATAAAATCCACGTTTTATGACATGACCATACTACCTTGAACAAGCCTCCTTGAGACGACTGAGCGAAACTGAAAGTTCTTCTTCTAGGTAATAACTGTTATTTCCTTTGAAATTAGGTAACTGGTACACACAATCTTACAATTAGTTCATAATATTATTATCCACATTATGTTTTTAAAACTCAACATTGCATTAGTGTTGAGGATATCTTTAAGGTGCTTAAAACATGTATTTCTAAGGCACGTCTTCTGAGACCTCGGATCCTAAATCTTCAACCTTGGTGTCTTACACATGAACAAATTTTTCCCCTTGTAATTGCTGAATGCCCGAGCGTTATTGTGAATATGACTGCGCCATATTTAATGAAAGGGTCTAGACTCAATAGACTCAAGGGGCCCTTGAGAAATCCACTTTGTACATGAATAAAAGTGATGTCTATTGTTGTGTGTGCTTTGATGAATAAATTCAAAACCTTCTGGATTTCGGTTACACGGTTTAATTTTTTGAGACGACGGAGGAATCATTTTCAGTTCAATGATTTTTTGGCAAGCTTACGTCTCGGTAAGAGTTTTAATCAAAACTATTTTAAATGTGATATAGTTTAGATATGTTTTTGTTCCGATATTCACACAATTGTGAAAGAATGTAATTGCTAGCCAAAAGTCTTTAATTGATAAATCAGTAATGAATACAGCTCTATACGTACGTAAGTAAACATAATTTTCATAAATAGCTCGTAGCTTGTTAACAACCCAGGCTCTTGAGATTCTGAAAGGATAGCTCCGACCTGAGGACTTGAGGACAACTCTATTTGCTATTGACTATAGGGACATTTAACCTATAGAACATAATAAAGACGAGAGAAGAGGACTTACACTAGCCAAAGAATAACCTGGCCAAAGGACATGGTTTCCTTCATGGTTGGGGAAAACTAACAAAAACAGGATCGAGAATTGAAGATAGACATGTTGAGCCATAAAAGAAATGGATCTCATGACAAATAGCTCCAGCTCCTGCACCCTTTTCAATAACCAGTAGCCAAAAGCAAAGATCCATACTAGCAAACATACAAACAAGGGCTTGAGCCCTACTGTCCCCAGTGTCCCGTTTTATGTTCTGTGTATTTGAGTTTTTTTCTTCCTCAATCTGTAAGTGGTCAATGGACATGTTGATTGAATTTCATTATAATAAGCAAGTCATCATGTTACACAGAGGTTTAAAAAATTTTGAAACTCAGTCACATGTAAACTGTCCATTCATTCATAATTCCTGTAAAAAGTATTCGGGCAGTTCAAGCCCCACCTTCTTGAAGCGTTCTTATTTCCCAGAGGTCTTAATAATGGGAATAGCTGGACCGTACTCTAGCTGGAGTCTAGCCTCTCCGACCCTGAGTCAGACTATTGTTAGAGATTACCAAAACCAAAAAACCTCTACGGTTTCTGAAAGATGATAAAAAAAAATGAGAGAAAAAACTTTTTATGAATCGAAACTTTTATTTTCGAGCTGAGGACAACCCATCTGGGGGTAACCGAATGGGTTTGGTCTATTGGTTTTGGCTTTGGCCAAAGGACAGCTGCTATTTCCTTTCTTTAAAAACGAAAGATTTTTTTTCAACAAAATACTTACCAACATATTGTACACACTTTACGGTTGACGGTATAGAAAATAGATAGATAGTCAGTGGGTGTGTGTACACACGGAGATATATAAGTGTACATAATACTATAGAAATTTTTAAAAGTTTAAGAGCTTTAGAAGTTTTAAATAAGAGTAATGTAATCTTGCATCATGATCATCCCTCGTTTCCAAAGCTGGGGAACAATCTGGTCCATAAACACACAGCTGTATGTTCCCCATTGTCAGCTACTTGTAACTTCTTTAGTTGCTAGTTGGGCTCTACAACTCCCCATTCATGTATGGATTTCACGGAACATGTTTTCCTACCTACTTAAGACCATTTCATTTTCATTTATTATTTCTAAGAGCCCTTTACACATAGGTTATGATAGGTTTACAACTTGTTTAAGAGCTGAGATGCAAAAGACCCGAGTCGATGACAGACTGGACGGAGTCCGCCTTCTTGGCCCCCGAGATCTCTTTTCAAATCTGAATCTCTTGGCTTTAGATCAAAGGAATTTCTAACGTACAATTAGTTTCTCAGTTATTCATCAATACTATGGATTCAATTTAATTCAAGCTCCTTTCACTTTATTTGCAGTTTTAAGATTTGACTTTATAGATGAATACACAATCTATTATTTTAAATGTCACCTCGGACGATAGGTACTAAAAACTTTGAAGTTTTCATCAAAAAATATCAGCAAAATAGTTCAAATTGAGAAGTCAAATGCATATTCGATGACAAGGCAAATAATATAAGAAATAAATTGACGTTTACCACCACCGCCCCATAATCATTCCAAGTCAGCCTGGACCATCTAGCCCTTCCTTCCTGTCATCTCCTCCAAGGAACCCCTTGGACGTATTTGTTGTAACGGAACCTTAGAATACTTTTTTCCCATTGTGAATAGTCCATACTACACTACCATATAGAAGTTAAAAGTCTTTTTAGTGCCACGGGTCTAAAGTCTAAAGGTCCTTGGCTACACCTTCGAATATAAAAATAAATTTTGAAAGCTATTGTCACCGTCAGTTAAGCCATCAGATGCTGACTATAATGATTTCATGACACAAGTACCTTTTAGTCATGGTTAGTCTTATAATTTTTCTCTATGTACTGTATTCGCTTCGACTTATCCCGTTACCGTGTTTTTGGAATTAGTTCGATCCAATTGCTTAGACTTTAGGGAATGAATGTTAAATTATGCTAAATAGTATAAGTGATTGGAGCTCAAACAAAAATTAAAAATCTATTGTTGTATAGAATAAAATAGGTTGAAAATTAAGTTGCTGCAAAGCTTTAAATTTCAGCATTTTTTTTAAATATATAGAAATGACAATAAAATTAATCCCCAGGTCTCAAGTCCATAATGCATCAGAAGCCATGAAACCCAAATTAGTAATACATGAAAAAATTATTAAAGAAAAATCCTACCTGCTCAAAGACCCAGACTGGAGACGACAGCTAATAGAACAAGATCTTTGTGTGACATACTATGAACCTAGGACGAGCTACCTTTTTGCCTAAACATAATTTCCATCCCATCTGCCCTTGAACACTAAAGGTAGGAGGATACTATTGAAAACATCTTTTGATAAATGGAATGGTAAACCGATACACATTGCTTAACAATTTAACAAACCTTCAACAAGAAAAATCTGTCAACCACCATGCACCACCGGCCCATTTTCTATTTATCCACTTACTCAAAAACAGATCGATTTCCCTTCAGAATCTTTGACTAACAATAGGATTAGAGGAAAGCCATCCTCTCTACCTCACCAAGACAAACTTGAGACCTCTTAAGTACCTACTTATCCAATTTGTACACTTAAAAATTGTCTCTTTATAAAAATCAATGAGTACATAGAAACTCTTAATAGTTTATGTAAGCAAATCCGACTAATCCGGCTTTTATAAATTCAAAAATCTCTCAAACAAGTAGTTCTCTTATTCGCTAATTGTTCTTTTATTCCGGTCTTTTAAGAGTACACGAAGAATGGAAACACTTTAAGAGGGGAATGGAGACATACATACTCGCCTACCCTAACTTCTTTTTAATCCTATAGAACTTCCCTAAATGGAATAGGGTGCACATTCCCGGAGTAAACAAATCTAAATGCATTTTTTTAAACACTCCAAGTATCAAGTTGCCTCCTCTTGACAGACTAGCACAAAAAGTAACTGTAAAGAAACTGAAACTTTTCCATCCACCCGGATTCGGGCTATCGGTGAGAAAGCAGGAGGGCAAGTCTGTCTCATCTCTAAACTTCTGGGATTGCGGTACGATTTTGGCCGGGAATAGGCCCAACAGTAAATCCCGACTTATCCTTCCATCAAAGAGTCCAATTGGCCATGAAACACCCCAATTTACTGAGATGATACTCCATTTGGCCCCCAGCCCGGCTAAGGGCTTATCGGATCTCGAGCCCCTCACTCTCTGGATTTTGGGGAAAAAAACCAGACCCAACCAACTACCAAGTATGAAAAAAGTATCAATATGAAATCGACTAGCCATGCTGTCTATCTGTCAGATTGACTTGACTGGCTCTGTCCGTGTTTTTTCTTCTTGTTTTAAATATAAAGTAGTTTGTGCATCATCTTAGTGAACAATTTTTTTCTCTCCTCTCCATAGTTTTGGTTTGCGTTTTACCACTTGGGGTTGTGAGATCTTGGCATGTACGTATATTATTTTATATCGTTTCTTGATCCTGCTCTCCCAGTCTTTGCTGTTAAAATAGGAAGCAACGTACCTTATGATAGGAGATTTGTAAGTTAAATTTTATTTGGATTTGGATCCAAGTCAAAAATTGCTCAGTGAGTGTGGAGACTGGGGCTCAGTGGACTAGAAAATTTCAAACTAGGATCAGGATTTTTTTTTCATACATTTTTTCTTTCCTCTTTCTCACAGATTCAATACATTTGAAATACTTTGGACATGTTCTACTTGACTGTAGAGTAAGAGGGTTAGTGCCGTAGTCTATTGTGGATTTGAAATTCCCTAGTCCACCAGAGTATTTGGGGGTAATGGTTATTTGAGGTGAAATTAGGGTGAACCATAATGAAATGTAAGTGGAACCAATAACGATGAGCAATATTCGGCTAGGAATTCTGCCGACTTTTAGTCCAAACTGAATCCTCTACTTTGGAAATCATTGCTGAGCTCAAGTGGCTCATAAATCTGAATTCATAGAGCCCTTGTTCTTCTACTAAAAGATCAAAGCCATTGAGCAATCCCGCCTATCTCTCTGTGTCAGCTCAGATCTGTAATAAAAAGAGTGAATAGTCCCAATCGGAATTGTAACGTCATCTGATTCAGAGAAGGAACTATTACTGAACCGAATTCGGTTATTTTTATTCTCGGGTGAATAAAATAAAACTTCCCTCCTCCGTCTCTCTCTCTCTCAATGTGTGTGTTTTTATATCGGATCATCATTATAGGTCTTGAATTGTAGTATACTATAAGATCCTAGATTTTTATTCAGTCAGGGGAGTAGTAACTCTAAAAAATTGTACTTTCCTTTATCTGCAGATTTCTTTAAAGATAATACCAAACGATAGGACCAGCTACGAACCTGAAGGCCCTTCCTGTAAGAAACCGAAAATATATTCCATATTTCCATAAAATGATTTCCGCTTTCGGACAGATTTACTCCAACATTCGAAATTTATTTTACAACCGATTTCATCCTTCTCCCAACCTAAGCTTTATCCCCTGACTTTTTGATGGTTATTCCGCATTTGTCTTCGAAGATAGAAGAAGATATCTCCTGGAATATAAAGAGAGGACTTGACTCTTCAGCTCCACTTGTTCTTCTTTTTACCCTATTTTGCGTCTTACCACTAAAACACTTCGACATATTTTGGAATACTTTAGGAGCTCATCGAGGACTTGAGGGTTTAGCTAGAACAACTGGGCTCTTGGTTTAACCTATTTATTTGACAATCATAACGTTTGCAATAAAATTTAATTGTAATAAATTAGTGCTGAAATTCGTGTTGATTTCTGGATTAGATTTCGTGTAAAACTGGGTTTAGAGTTTAATTTTAAACAAGCTTTTAATTCAATTCACTAACTACTCTAAGTTATATTGATATTCAATCATGCCTATTTCGGACACAACATTTCCAGCATGTTTTATTATAATTACTTCCACAGTTAAATCTGTAAAACCTGAGAAAGTATTCGTCCAAGTATAAATCTACTAGAATCCAGTCTCTTCGAAATTTTTAAATCTAAGACAAGGGAAGGGACGAGGGTGCCTTAGGTATTGCTTTTCCTTGGGTTGCATGTTCCGAGTGTAATAATGGTAAGAGCCGATGATGTTATGTTGGTCCGATGGTGGGCAAATGGTGTTGGGTCACGCAACCAAAAGCACTTCTTGGCTGATGACTTCCGTCTCTTAAAACTGACTTCAATCACTCCAATGACTTTTCTGGCCATAAAGGCAGCCACCACTCCACCGCCGGACGTGTCAGTGAATTATGAGTCTCCACACTCTCCCTCGCCCTTTCACCATCCATTACGCAGAATATATTTTACACCCACAACAGCCCAAATGTCTTCATCCCGAACCAAGTCATTTAATTAATGATGGACTGGATCAGCAATGTCTTTTTTGTGTATTAAAAAAATAATGCATTAAATTGATCCACACTACCATTCAGATAAGATTGAACTCGTACTATGTCCAGTGCCCTTGGGGCTGCTGACCTTAAAGTTATTTAGATTTTTAAATTGACGCTGATAAGTCAGTTTGAAGGAATTCTAAGTTAGATAAATGCCGTCGTTACCAAATAATTTGAAGTGTCGTTTGTTATAATATTTGTTACCATCATCAGACAACTCTATTGAGCATCTACCTACTGCTAATCCTAACAATTCTCTCATGTCACCGGTCTGTCTAAAACTGTCCAAATTTCAACCTCTTGACTTGATGCTCTGGCATAGATGGAAACCCAATTTTAAAAGCTCAACCAGCTGAAGCAAAACTAAAATAAATTAAACCAACTGTTTTCCATAAGAGTCAATTTCCTCCCAAAAATTAGCCACGAAGAGAGGAAAAAGCTATAAAAATTTATTCTCACATAATTACACGTCCAATAAAAAAACTCCATTAACCTTTAACATGATGGTTCATCTGATTAAAATTTTTTAATTCCAACCTGACCACTCTTGGGACATTCCCTGAACTTATTGAGATGTTATAGGATGTTACCCCAACATGTAATTAAGTCATTTACCTTTCCCTCGACATGTTCACCACCAAGTTACGTACAACTTGATACTCGTACTAAAAGCTATAACTAACATCCCCTATTGTGTCTACAATATATTTTGGTAAAAAACAAGCTTTTTAAAAGAAAAGGCTGTACCTCTATGAGCTTGTGGAAGGGTTTAATTTTCATGTTGAAAATTCATGTTATTTTGTATGAACAAAAGGAAATAATTACAAGGGGCTAGTGCCTCTCTGTTTTACCACAGAAGCCCATAATGATGAGGGGGCGGGGCGGGTTGATTACTTGGTAAACTTCCTGTCTTGTCCTCTCATCCGCATAGATTGGATGTACTTGTAGACCCTTTCACAACTTATCTACTACAGTCCTTTAGTGTATGCCTGGGTCATCAGTATTTTTTTAATAGAAAATACTTAAGTTTTAAAACCTTTCCAATTAAGTCTTTGGAATTTTATTCATGTTTGAAGGTGTTTGTCACGAACTGGATTATGAAGCATGTTATTGTAAGCTAGGGGATGATAATTTTTTTATAGATATGATGGACAAGAATTGGATTATCAGGATTATAAACCCGTTGGTAGTGATATAATCATATAATTTTTATTTTCCAGAGATATCTAAATAAGCTTTCGATGTTAAAAGAAAAAGTATTAATTAGATTGCTCCGATGTGATAAGTGTTTAATTATAATAAGTATTGAATACATTGCATGTTGTGCTTTCAGATACTGTCAACTGTAAGGGGCTCAATTTAGATGGATATTATATGAGAGCGATCAAGGATCTATGTTGTATGAAACTACTTAATGTTAATGGTAGTCTTAATAACGGCGTTGATGTCTTATAAGCTGTAAAATAGGTCAACTTATTTATTAATTTACTCGCAAGTCATACTTAGAATGTAAGAATGAGTATAAACAGCAGTGAATGATTAGATGAGATTTGCTAAAATATTATCACTTATTCTCTTAGTAGCACTTATTCTTGTTTTGAAACCAGGATTTTATTTCAGTTTATTGCTTGGAAAGTAGAGTTTTTAACTTTAAATAGGAGAAGTTGGTGAGAATTGAGTTTTGGAGAAGGATATTAAATACTGAGTTGTTGATTCAAAAGTGGTCCATCGATAATGAAAATAAAGCTTGGATTATGTGGAACAAAATCTAAATTTACTAATATGATTGTCATTATTTTCAAGATGTCACAATTTCTTAGATTCGAATTCCCTTGTGATAGTTGTGATTCATAAAAGCTTAGCAGTCACACTAATTACCTACCCCTTTCCTTGAATAGAACCGTTCCCTGTCAAATAAAGGATGAAAAGCGTTTAAATGAATCCATGTTAACAAGAGCACTAAATACGTTCCCCCACATACCTGCAAGTTACCAAACTACAACTTCGTGATGGACATGTTGTAAAAATATTTAAAGTACTTATTATACGCATACCATATCCATGTTCACAGTGGACAAGTATGTGCACACCAGCTCGCAATCTCTCCATGTGAAACCACAAAAGCCCCGTCTAATTACGTTATAAAGGCTTCTGCCTATTTTAAATTTGTTTGTTGTCATTCTAAGGGCCCCATGGACCGTGACTAATCCACTTTATGAGGGAATGAGCTCCTTTTCGGAAACTTTTAAAATCGTGTACATGTTTAACTTAATTTCATTTAGAGTCCAAGTTTATGGGCTTACAGATATATATGTATAACAACGTTTGCGAGAGAGAGAGAGTTCTCTCTTTCGGTTACCATGATTTGACACCCATAAGCTCGTGTATATATTGTAATTGTGACTGTATGGCATATTATGAGGGAATGCAATTTAAATATACAGTTCGGCCTGAACTTTCGGTACAATATAAAGTGGTCAGTTCGTGGGCTCCTTTTGTTCAGATGTTGGGCACGAGGCAATAAACCACGAATACTCTAGACCTTTCCTTGTTCAGCGATTACAATAAGTAAATCCGGAAGTTAGAAGCCTCAACAAGTCAAGATGTGTCAACTATTGTGTTCCTCCAATGACAATAACAAGATGTCTGAGGATAAGGATAATAAATGTAAAATTGAAGGTGGTCATAAATTTAGAATATTTTTGAATATGTTTTTTCAAATTATAATATCTAGTGTACTAACCCATAGCTCATTGTATCTAAAGTCCAAAAGAGGTTTACGTACTTAAAAACTTAGGGCCAAGTGTCGTTGACACTTACGATGTTGTTATTGGGCGGGTACTTGCTACCTGGTCGGTAATATATGGACTCTCTGCTACCGAGTGTGAAATTCCAAAGCATTTTGACCAGAGATTTTAAAAGCTCACATTCAGTTTAAACCAAGAACCCGTTAGACTGTATTCCACAAAATCAGTACAAAATTATTAACTCTTACTTGAGGACACAATTACAAATGATAAAATCAGAATTTCCACACAATATAAAATGAAACCCTTTATTCTATTGGTCTTACTAATATATATTTTAATTACCTGTATGTGGAAACTGTTTAATACATTCCTTTCCTTACTAATTTGATGTCAATTCAACAACAGCTGTAGCTTTACCATGATTATCAAAGCACTTGAATATCGATTTCACACATAATTCAATAAAGGTGATTGATTGAAAACCCTTAAAACTAATCAAATCTCAATTATTTATTTGAATAAAACATTTTCATCACTGTCAATCATATCTAATCCTGACAAGATCTTGTGTCAATACGGGAAGGCTGCCCTGGGGTAGTTAACTACTGAAAACAGTTTTACTTTTAGTCCACTCTCCTGAGCCAGGTTATATTTTTTTACAGATCTACTAATTACTTCATCCAAGATATTTATTTACTATATGCGACTCAAAATGTCTCAAAAATTTCGAATTTCCGTTTCCGTCCTGGTATTATCACTAGTAGCTCTAGAGATAAGAGGTCAGGAGGGAACAACATGGCCCCCACTGCTTCCTCCAGACGCTCTCTTGGATATTCCAGACTTAGGCAAAATTCAAGGTGTCAAGTGGTTCACGTCTACAAACCTAAGACCGTTTTACGCTTTTCATGGAATCCCATATGCCAAGGACACTTCCAAAGAAGGTCGTTTCAAGGTATGAAATTTAGCAACTTTGCGTGATCTTAGACTGTCTTAGATTTGAATTTACATGATAATCTTTGAAATTATGTAAACGCAGCCCTCAGTTCTTCACGAAGGACCATTGAAAGAAGATGGGAGTATTTTTATCGCCACTGATCCTTTGATCGTCTGCCCTCAAGGTTTATTCACGAAAGCCAAGGGGAAGTTGGATGCGTCGAATGCGAATCTTTTGAATATAATTAAATCTGGGCTCTGGAACTGGAAATGGACTGGTCACGCTGAAGATCCTAAAGACACTGTTCCTAATTCTAGAGAAACTGAAGACTGCCTGGTAAGCTTTGTTGAAATATTTTTTAAACCAGATTTTATGGATTTTGCAGATAAAAAATAAAAGTGTTGTTTAATCCAAATTTTATAGGTTTTGAATATCAATACGCCATCTGTAAGTGTACTTTTTTTTATTCAGTTCCAGGTCCAGGATGATCAAAGGCTTAAATTTTTATTTTTACTTGTCATTTAGATTCCAAAAGAAGGAGAAACAAATCCTAAGTACCCTGTAATATTTTTTATCCACGGTGGTTCTAGTACTGGAGGATGGGGAGCTCCATTTACAGGTTTTAGATTTCTGGAGCATGACGTTATTTTAGTAACGATTAACTACAGGTAATTTTTCTACACTTGTTTCTACAAATTACTTATTTGCTGTATAAAAGCCATTTTCATTGACTCCAATTAATTTAAGACTCGGGGTTCTCGGAGCTCTTAATCTTGGGATTGACAACGCTCCAGGGAACGCTGCAATGTACGATGCTGTCACAGCTTTAGATTGGGTTCAAAAGTACATCCATCATTTTGGAGGTATGAATGCGAGGTTACATAAAAACACAGGGCTCGGAACTTCAAAAGCGTTTTTTTTCTGTTTACAGGTGATAAGGACAGGGTAGTTATTTATGGTCACTCAGCAGGATCAATGATGGCCTCTCATCTTCTGCTGAGTCCAATGGGTGCTGGTAAATTTTCCGGGGTTATCGGGGCCTCTGGGTCCGCCTTGGCTTGTTGGGGAACGGCGGAAGAGAACTCGATAAGCCATCATCTGGAAGTGGCTTATTTTGCCGGCTGCTACAGTCAACCGGATGGGATTCCTAATAGTGACACGAATTACGAAGCTATTTACATGTGCATGCGGGATAAGCCTGAAAATGAGTTACGAACTGCTCTCGAGAAATATTCAGTATGAACTTTGCTTCCTAAGATAAATCATTATTTACGGCAGTTAATTACTTATTGAATTTATTAGAGTAAAAAACAGCATGCTGGAGGCTTAGGATTTGATGCTAGAGTTCCATCAGTTCAAAATAGCCCGACAATAACGATTGAGAAATTTTTGTCCGAAATGCCTCAGGATATTTTGAGACAAGGGAAACAAAACCGTGTCAATTTGATTATGGGAGCCACCCGACACGATGGTAATCAATTAATTAATTATTTTATGCTTGTAAACTTTTTCTAACCTCTTCTTATGTGTCAATATTTTCCAGGGTCCTTTGCTTTTGATGACATTTATAGAAACTACATAGTCTGGCATAACAGAACTGAGGACAAACTTTTTTTGAAAAACGACCTTATTCCGCAGCTGATCAAGTCTCTTAATAGTAAGCAATTAAAAGTTGTACTTTAACAATCACTGACAGATTGTAAAAATTGTTAGACTGACTTTTCATGATGTGAAACAGAGACACCTGACAAGTCTGGGGCATTTGCACACATTCTTGAACAGACTTATTTTGGAGATGGAATGAAGAACGGAGTTTTTAACGAAATGCTCCCAGGACTTATTGATGTAAGAATATGCTCACAAAGCTTACTAATACAAGTATCAAGCTTGTATTTTACTCAATACTCTTTTTGAACAGATTACATCAATTTGGGGCTTCAAAGCTCCAGGTTTCGAATTGGTACAGAAACATGCAGCAGTTAATCTAAACTCATTTTACTATGCTTTTGATTTCGCTGGCTTTTGGTCAACCTGTGACCTCTCTGGTGAGAGTGATATTCCCTGTGGTGTTCCCCATGTAGGTAAGTGGCTTGCACTTTTAATCAAGTAATGTGAGAATCAAATTGAATGAAAACCCAAACCATTTGATTTAAAAAATGTGTTTTCCCAATTAGATGACATGTCATTCACATTCCAAATCTGTAAGTAATTTGAGATTTAACGTGCGATTGATTTCATACCTCAAGTCTGTCGTTTTAATGCGATTTTGGTTAAAATTTCAGTTCCACTCACAAACGAGGACCTGAGAGTAAGCCAAAGAATGGTGAAGTATTTCGTAAATTTTGCCACTTACGGGTAGGCAATTAAAACCAAATTTATTGCAAATAGTCTGAGTGGTAATTTTAGAATTCAAATATCAAAAATTAAATTTCTCTAGGACACCAAATGCTCCAGTAAGGGAGGAAGAATTACTCGTTTGGCCTTCTTATGATCCGATGACTCATGAATTTTTGAAAATTGACACTGAAGATAAAATCGAAGACCAATGTCGGGATAAATGGATAGGAACTGGTTTGGAAATAGTTGAGAAATAAAAGCCAATAAGTTTATTTGTATAAAACTCACTTCACTCAATTGTAATTTCTAATGAGCACATACTATATCTACATAAAGACGTTCAGATTAAAAAAAATATAAAAAATATGAACCCTGGCATCATACAATGAAAGAATAATTTTTCAGATAAAAAATCCTTCCTCAAAATTCTTACAGTCGAAATTTCTATTGCTGCAACTGCAAGAGACTGGTCAGAACAAAACGGCAATAAAATTCTCAAGCTAAAATTGGATTCAGTTGTTTGCACAACTTTTCATTTCTTATCAGTCAATCGGTCAAATTGTACGCACTTGACAAGACCATCCCCCAGTTATTGATCACGATCAACAATGTCATCAATTGTCTTCCTCAATGGCATAAATCAATGGATGACTAAAATAACTTCATGTATCCGATAAATGCCACCTGGCACGGCTCATTATTCCCGATAACACCAAAATGATACGCGGATTGTTTTAATTGAGAAATGAAATGTCAAAATAATATGTCAATCAATGTCAAGGGATTTGGTTACAAATTGCTGAAATCAATTAGGATAAGGACTGAACAGTTATGTTTTTTTCCCCAATCGATTGTGAATTCCAAGATCGGATAAGTGCTTCTGGTTCTCGTATCTTTATATCTTGAGTTACCATTTATAGGGTCGGGTTTCTGCATCGCTCTTCAAAGTGTGGTATCATCAGTATCAATTAGCCAGGCGAAGAGTCCTTGTCAGAAATATGGTCCAAACCTTCAAACTTAGATGGCTTGTTGGAGCGTTTGCCCTTCTGACCATGTTCAATAGCATTTTGTTGACTTCATGTGAGGATAATACGACCGTGGTTGTTCAAGTGCCTCAATTAGGGAAGATTCAAGGGAGATCTGCTGTCACATCTAGGGATCAAACTCCTTATTGGACCTTTCATGGCATTCGTATGATGTTCACTTAACTTAATGCGTTTATTAAAATTTTATTTTATTTTACATCAATATCAAAATATATTTTTAAACTCACATAATTTTAATAGCATTCGCTGATGTTTCTTCCTATACTGGAGTCAACCGTTTCAAGGTCAGAGGTTACATTATCGTAGTTTAATAAAGGAGTACTTTTTTTTCATAGCTTCTTATTTGAAAAAATAATTATCTAGCCATCCGCACTGCAAACAAGTGCCTTAGTAGACGATGACAACGGGATATTTTTGGCCAATAACCTCTGGGTCTTCTGCCCCCAAGAAGAAGTCTTCAATCTTGACGGAAATGATAGTAAAACTATGACCCAAGATCTTTCAGAAATATTTAGAAACAGCTACCAAAGAAAACGAAGTCAGTCTAGAATATTGAGAAGTTTTAGTAGCTTGGAGGAACGTAAACGATACCTCATGGACTCGACTCAGCCAATGGGTCAAGAGGAATGGTAAGGTCACTTTCAATAATTATTTGCATTCAAAGCGATTTTTCAAGAGTTCACTTAACAAATTAAATTATGACAATTCTTCAGCATGTTCCTTAAAATTTTCAAGTAATTGTAAAAGTATTTGCAATGGCCACACATTAAATTATATCAATCAAAATCGGATTTTGGTTGCATCTACAGAACATGCAACTTATTAAAAAAAACCTACTTTTTTTGTTTCAAATTCTATCCACGTGTCTACATAGTTTGACAATCAACATAAACACACCAGCAATCCCGAATAATCCGAATGACAAAGAGCAGCTTGTCCCAGTCGTTGTTTTCTATCACGGTGGCGGTTCGGATTCCGTATGGGGGTCCGCATTCACAGCCTTGAGGATGCTTGAGCACAAGGTGGTTCTCGTAACAATGAACTACAGGTGATTTCATTCAATAAATTTGCTAATATTTAGTACTAATTGTCAATGATTATTACACATGAATCTAATGACAAATATTTTCTAACAACGCATAGACTTGGGACTTTGGGAGCTTTCAATCTTGGAATTGATAGTGCTCCAGGAAATGCAGGGCAATACGACGGAATTGTGGCTCTCGAATGGGTTCAAAAAAATATCAGGTAAGCCTCATGATAGCGTTTTTGAAAATATGTAAGAATGACTTGGGAATTTGAAGTCATCACCAACATCTTCTCGCTCTAAAGGTACTTTGGAGGAGACCCTGATCGTGTGACCATAAGTGGACAATCAGCAGGGTCAATGATGGTTGCAAATCTTATGATTACTCCCTTGACAAAAAATCGAAATCTGTTTCACGGGGTTTGGGGTTTGTGAAAAACAATCCATTAGCTTGGATCGCTTTAAATACGGCACACATAATATATTGTACACTCAAAATAGGATTTTCTGGATCTGCACTAAGTGTTTGGGCAACTGCAGAAAACCCTGCGTCAAAGCACCACTTGAAAGTTGCAGAATATGCTGGATGTCGAAACCCTGCCGACTCAATGGACATGGAAGCGATCACAAAATGTATGCAGACAGCATCTCTGGACAAATTAGTCGCTGCTCACTCACTACACAAGCACGAAGAAGAGTCCATAGGTCGACTTGGTTTCGATGCTAAAATGCCTTCAATTCAAGCCCCCGGTCTTACAATTCCATACTTCATGCCCAAGCACCCTTATGAAGTCTTAGAAGCTTCAGAACAACGCAGTGTCCCTGTTGTCTTTGGATCTACAAGGCACGACGGGTCATTTCCCTTGGATGACATTTACAATAATTTTATTAAGCCGCAGGGACTGGACAAAAATGCCACGTTTCTGAAAAATGAACTCCTGCCTTACCTCCTTAAGAACTTAGGTAGGGTTTTGCTAGTAGTTAAAGATTAAATATCAACAAAGCATCCTCTTGTGAAAGATACTGATTCTGCATTGACGTTCTAGGGGTTAAGGATGACACTGGTGAGCTCTATCATGCATTGGGACGAGCTTATTTAGGAGATTCAGCGTCAACAGGGACCATGGAGGACAAGTTACCAGGAATGCTTGATGTAAAATTTAAAAAATACTAATTATCGCCATTTGGTTTATCTCATCGATTTGCTCCAGAAGTCTTTCAATCCATTTTTTTTAAATCTACAGATGGTAACTGTAATGGCCTTTAAAGCAGGGATGTACGAAACGCTCCGATTCCAGTCCAAGATTCAAAAACACGCTTATTTCTACAGTCTTGACTATGCTGGTCGGTGGAGCTTGTATAACTTCCTCTGGGGGGAGATGGACATTCCTGGTGGAATCTGCCACACAGTAATTCATATTTGAAATAATTAGTCTACGATTGTGTCAGCTTTAGCTGCCCTGAAACTTTTAAGCATTTGAAAACAGCTGAAAGATGCACATTTCTAATAATTTTAGGACGATTTAATCTATTTCTTCTGGCTTGGCCCTCTTATGAACGAGGATATGAAAGTGAGTCGTCGATGGATGAATTACTTTATCAATTTCGTCTATCACGGGTAAGGAACAACAGTGGATTTTCATGTTTCAAAATTTTAATTACAGAATTTCTAAAGATGCTGAATTTTAATTCTAATTTAGAAGCCCGAACGGAAACAGTTCGGAAATAGTGTGGCCTCCATATGATGGATTGACCCATCCATATATGAAACTCGGGAGGAAAGACAGAGTACTTCTCAATGCTCCAGACCACTGGATTGGAGCAGCTCAGGAACTCTTCGATAAGGTTGACGAGGACCTCCCAACAACGGTAACAACCACACAAAAGGCCACTACGGCCGTGACAACATTAGTCCCGGATTCGACAAGCGCTACAGTTGAAGATATGACAAAGCAGAGTACGAATCCCACGGGGACAGTGACAGATTCAACCACTACCCCCACCGGAGATAATAAAAATAGTGGGACTATAGTACAAGGAACATCAGTAGTGATTCTGAGCTTGATTACGGTCTTAATATTTTGATTGGCTACTATCAGATCTTAACAATTATGTGTAAATAAAAATTAAATACATTTTAAATTTGTCTTCTAAACGGGCCGAATTTCCTAAAACATCTTTGTTTCTAAAAGTAAACTAATCTAATTGGAAAAATCATTCTAATTTCGAAACATAATTTTGAAACAGCATAATCGGCTGTTTATGATAAGTCTGTGACTCCGTGAACTGTATACAGATACAATAATTCCTTGATAATTTGCAGAACCAAGTAATAGAATTTCCAAAGAAATGGGATGTGCTCGCCAAGTTTTGAAAAATAGAAACAGGGAACTGGCAGTGTTAACCGCAGGGCAAAAACAATCTCTCCAAGAGACTATTTGTCTCTCCACAAATTACTACACAAACTCTGTCAGGAGAAAAAGTTGTTACACTGCGGAAGCCAAGTTTCCGGATTGTTGGAACATTTCCAGAAACTTAACGTAAGAATGAGATGAAATTCATGCAAACTCCTCTCTATATTTTCATGTAAAAAAACTAATCACATTAACATGGCCAGAGAAATGAATGAAACTATTGTAAAAGTCGTATTATAAAACCCCAAAAAAATAAATCTTATTTTAATCATAGAAATTCCGCAAAGTTTACCCAACCTGCCACAAAATGGGTTTAATTACGTGTATCAAGTTATTCATTCAGTAATTTGGCCTGATTTCAAATCAAAATAGTTTAATCAAGCATTACCCTTTAATTCTCTACATTAAGTCTGTTATTATAATTTCAATTGCTTTAACCTACCCTTAAAAAATTGTGCGCTAAAAAATAAATTTAGATTAGCCAATTTATTAAGTGTTGAACCGCATAGAATATAAACATATTAGAAAATGTTGTGTCTACAATTCCACGCCAAAGCTGTTTAGCCAATGGTGATGATTTTGATTGTTGCGATTATCAGTGGTTTCATTCTGCGTTTTGGCAACTTTCTGTGCGACTATCTGTCACCACCGATCCTAGCTTTATTTATGAGGAGCGAATTGGCAATGTGGAAACTAGATTTACGAACCTCAGTTTACGAAAGGATGAATACAATTCTAAATAAATCTGCATCCACTTGGGCTAGAACAACAGTGTGGTGTATGCTTTCCCATACATCTTTTGTATTTATTTCACAACCATGACTTAGGATCAACAATCAAGAAGACTCTGATCCACGGAACACAAATATGCAGTACATCCAACGATCTAAGGACATTGAGCTAATTTGAATTGGCTTATGGCTTTTTGCAGCTTATCTGTGTACTTCGTATGAATATCTTTTGAAACTGCGTGCTATCAACACATTGGTGGCTTATCGTTATTGCTAACTTCTCAATAATACTAACTTTTGTTCATGGCCCATAGGGAAACCTTTCTCTCTATCATGACCCATAGGGACTTTTTACATTTACTATACATAGGAAATGTTATTTAAAGTAAGTATTTATGTATTTGCTACAGTTTTAATCGATACTTATGATTTCGGTGTAACTACTTGAATAATGTTGCTTTTGTTATTGACATCAAATATTCTGGAAAAACAAGTCTATAAATTTAACCATATGTGGTGCTTAGCACTAAGTACTTTAGTAACATCAAGTTTGCTCAATAGATTAGATTATAATTTTAAAATTTCATTCTTGATCAATTCTTAATTCTTCCTTTATGAATTGTTGTACCTCAGGGTCTAACTGTTTGGATATTTATGCTATTTTTATCCTATTCCACTCAGAAAATCTTGAACACGGTTAATTAATAAGGTAGATAGTAGAAAAATATACCGGCTTTCAATTATTCGAAAATTGATTGAAATAAATTTTACAAGTTATGGAACATGTGTAATAAACAGTATCTGTTTCATTCCATGTTTTTCTCAATTTAACTAAAAAAGCTTTCTACCCTATTTCAAACTAGAGCTTTAAAAAAAATTTCAAACCACATTATAAAACCAATTGAAAAAGTTTATTCTTTGGAAAGTTATCGTCTAACATCATTGGCAAGCATGGCATGAGCATTAACGATACTTGACCTTTTGAAGCGGAGACGAATAAACAAATGAGATAAGGAATATATTATCCATTAATTTCAACCACTTTCAAAGAGATCATTTGAGCCATACTTCTGCTCCAGGAATCCCCCATCCCTTGTCAAAATGTACGATCTGTTCGCTAGCGTTTCATAGTTAACAACGAGGACATTTGACCCATCAAAAATAGAGACGTAGTCGAAAGTATTGGTCCGTCTGTACTTGTGAGATGACCTTGGTGGCACTCTGACCCAGGACTCGCTCTTAACTGTTATGATCCCGATCGATCCACTCCCCTTGACCACAGCATTATATTCCGCCTTCATCTCCACTGTCGATATCTCCTTCTTACTTGAAACTAGTCTCACCCACACATCTCGCTTCATGTCGTTTGAAATGTAGGTGATGTTGCTCCCAAACCAATTATTGAACGTGCCCGTGATCCAATTCGCCATGTCGCTTGTCGGTGCGATCCCTTCACTTGTCCTCACCTACACAGCATATTGAAAAAAACCGTTTGATTTCAGAACACTTCTTAAAGCTTGTAAATTGTAACTTACATTAATCAATTAATTATCGTATGGATGGAAATGGATGGAAGTAGGTATCCCGTCTGCAGACGTTCGTTGTATATGGCCTAAGAATTGTGGAATGAGCTTGAGCTTGACATGGGACTTCGGTTGATTTCCAATCTCTGCACAGCAATGTACATTATCCTTATCAGTGTTATCAGTTATGCGTGTGCGTTATTTTTAACTTCAAGGGCATGAGTTTTATTTATTTTACTATCAAATCAGCAAAAGAATGTATAAATTCCAGCTAACATGCCTGTTTCTGTTACATGAGATCTACAAAATTGTAGCATATCCAAATCTTATTATATCATAACAGCAACTTTTCCTAGTACAACTTTTGGTCAAATATCGATGTAGTATTTTCTCTTAGTAAAGTTAAGTTGACGTTGAATAGAGTACCACCATTTCTCATTTACCTGTAAAGACCTTGTCAAATGTATTTTGACCCGAATCGGGCTTAGAATTTGTTAGCTTAACATATGTATGTTTTGTTAATCAAACTCAATGAATTGATTTAAGGTGAGGATTGGAGAAGGACAATTTCAAAGGTAAACACAACACCAATTATGCTTAGAATAAAAGGTTTTGTTATGGTAAAACAGCCGAGCCCCCTTAAACCAATATCAGGACCAGTGTTCACTTTCTGCTCAACTCTTTCTACCTGTTCATAAAAACATTTAATGATTAAACTTGAGCGAAGAAAACGTTTAAAATATAATTCTCCTACTTCCGAGGTGTACTGATCAACAGGGCATTTGCTTAGCACTCGACTTAAATGGTGAGCATGGACATTGATTTTCGCCGCAGATATCGAGACGACGTAAAGTCGGGTAAGCAAGTGAACAAAGGACCAAGCTGTGTAGATTGTTTTCAGGGTTGACTTGACATGCAAATCTTTTGGTGGATCCTTGTCAGGAGTTAAGCCAAGAAATAGCTACAAATGGGAGATATTAAATTATGAAATCAATAGGTTACAGATCATGGTCATGGTCTGAAATTGTTTAACTTATCCAAGTTTCATAAAAGACATACTAGTGAATAGACCTCAAAACCTTCAAAGCCAGTACCTGTACACATGTGTAGTAAATATTGACCCCGTATGAATAGAAAATCAAGGGAGACAGAAACCACTCGAATTCACCGAGTAGGTTACAAAGAGCTGTGTGATCCCGGGCCAATTGAATCCATATTTGATCTTCTGTTGCATAATAATTTAAATATTGAAATCAAAATCAGCAGCAGCCATTGCTATTACCCACTCAAAATTCGAGAAATTCCAATCTCGAGATCATACCCTTTTTAGATGTATCGTAAAGATTAGCGGAAATGGAGTGAGAACCTTTGATCAAAAGTTTTCTTTCTGCATTTTCATACAAAAGCCGAAATTTTGCAGAAATTGCTCGGGACAACACGGCAATTAAAATGTCGGTAAAGTTCCAAGCATACAAGGCTAGCTTATTTGCAATGAAACCTGTTATTGCCCAAAACCAATGGTAGGAAAATAGGTTCTCCCAGTAGGGGTGAGATCTGTGGTAATACGTCGTAAGTATGTGACCCGTTGTGTTAGTGAGCTCTGCAAGTTTTTAAAATGTGACACTGTAATAGCTTCATCTGTATGTTTATTTTGAATAGCTCAGATTATATATACAAAATAACTTAACGGCTCCACTTTACCGTTTTCGAAAGAAGGGAATTGTATAAACTGAAGGAGTAGATTTTCCATAACAGCAGACATGAAAATAAGCCCGGTTACTATTCCCACATCTCTTGATAATGATTTGTCATGTAAATAGGCGTGGAGTTGAAGATTTGACCATTTTGAAAACAGTTGGACGAATTTATCAGATTGTCGAAGGAAGTAAATGTATCTATGAGGAAATTTCGAAATTTATACAACAATTAAATTCCCGAATGACTTGATAATTCTAAAATCAACAATTAACTCACAAAAAGGCTCCATGAGAAAAAAATACCCAACCCGATGATGTCAACGCCAAATCCGCAGCGTTGTTCTTACTTGACCGACACATCCCTATGAAATACACAACTGCATTCATCCCCAATAGGATTGAAATACAGAGGCTGATGAAATATCCCATCCTCCAGAATCTTCAGATGCATGTTTACCATTCACCATTAAAAACGCAAAGATTCATAAATACATACGTTAATTATAACTTAACTTATTGATAATGCCTGTAGTTAACTTACGGAAGTTGCCTAGAGCATTTAATCTGTTTTCCACAGAACAAATCAAATGGAATGATTCCTATAGCCTTCCCCAAATAAATGAGCCCTTTAATCCTTTGAAATAAATCGTTGCTGGAAGTGGTGGTGAGCAGTCCTTGTGAATTAGTTTGAACACTGCTAACTGTAGCTAATGTGGACTGGACTCTGCTTATTTTATTTGAATATAGGGAGCTCATGGCGAGGTTTTTATTTCTCGACCTTCAGGGCCGAAAGCAGAAGGGCTAATGGGATAATTGAATGCGAGGTGGAAGTAGATGGGAAATCATACAAGGGCATATCCGGGACTTTAATAAATATGGATACACAAATCCAGTAGTTGCAAGCCATTTAAATTACCGTTTACATAGTGTCCAATATGTCAATCATGAATGCTAACATTGTTAACAATGTATTTATCTTTCATTGGACATTTATATTGTCAACGTCGTGGATAGTCGAGTGGTCGAAGGTATTGTAATTTCTTAAGCTATTCGCGTTTCGAGTATACATTTTTCAATAATAATAACAATCTTATATTATTATCCTTTTCCAGTGCTTGTGATTGAATGAATGCGTTTTTTGTGTCATATTTACTCAAGGTAAACTTATGAGGAAGGTCATTTAAAAAAGGATAAATCCTAATTGATTCACAGGCTTCATTTCCCGTAGTAGATGGGCATCGGTTTTCATTATTACAAAGTAGGTAGTAGGTATTACAAAATAGCTGTTTAGCCAAAAACATTATCGTTTAAACGAATCAGAGAAAATAATCCTTTTTAGCTAATTGTAAGTTTCGATGCATGTAATGCTTACTGAGATTACATTTTTCTCGGGTTCACGTGAGGCTTTGATTAAAATTACAAGGTTGAGTGAGTTGTCACAAGCTTACTGTCGGCTTCTCATAGTTTTAGAATTTTGGAATAGATTATTATTGGAACACATATTTCAAATATTTCAAAAACCATAGTAGAAATAGGTCCTTGGGAATTTTAATGTTAGGTAATTTGTGTAATAGTGATAATTTTAGATTTTTCCGTACATATTTGAAATACATAGTTTTTAAAAAGACTTCGAAGCACCAAAAGCTAACAAAAGTTAGTAGGATATGAAATAACGAACCGTTGGGTTTAAAAAAAATCGCATACATTTCTAAACATCGTGTTTTTATTCCAAATTTTAATTGTACTTAAAACGAATCAAATCTTGTAGTAGCAAGAATCGTATTTTAAAAATGTGTATTAAAAATAGCCACTTATACGTACGTTGGTACGTTGGAAATCTACATGGAAATCAAGTATTTAGATGATTGCAAACATTTTTTCTTGCCAAATACAAAAACTCCACACACATCGATACATCGATAACTTATAATGCACAGGCTCAGAAAAAACCTACTCCAAGCAGCTACTACAGGCCCGTTCGTTTGTACTAAATATTGTTACTTCAGACAAATCTTCAAACGCTACAACCTCAACCTCCTTCAATCCGATTTTTCCAATTTTATAGCTTAATCGAATCACTCGATTTTCCTAGAGTAGCATTTTAAATTAACGGTTTTGATCTTCTCGACCATACAGTTACCATAGAGGATGTCATATTGATTAGGTTGAAATTGAATTTCCCCTTGTTTAAATATACAACCACTTCTGAATCTGTTGGCATACATGTCCCATTTAATTTTTATAATTTTCTTTAACATATTTTGGTCAATATTTAGAAAATAAAATAAAAATCGAATCACTCGATTTTCCGTGAGTAGCATTTTAAAATGAGGGTTTTCAGGCAATTTTTAACGAACCCACTAGGGTCAGCAATAGACTACCTTGGTAGACCAATTGAAAATTTTTATGAAAATTTCAAATCCAACATCTCGTGCAAGGGATGACAATTTTTCTGAATACATTATGGTCCATTTATCTTGTCGTGGTTTGACATTATGTCTAGCATGATTTTTATAAAACCCACTAGGGGCAACACCTCCCACGGGTTAGTCCCTCGACAGAATTGGTCAATCTTCGAATTCGAATTTTTGGTTGGGTGCGAGAAAGTATGTACCAAATTACGAGATTCTAGGTCTAAGTTATCAGAAACCCCCACCGGTTGATCGACCCCAACGGGTCAATCCTTAGTTTTATTTGTATA